>WYDI02041742.1:9028-73447 GCA_009867235.2 Psittacus erithacus
CAATAGTTACAAGTGTATTTTTGGAGCTGCAAATAATGTGGCCTGGAACAATAAAAGCTCTTCCTCCAGAAAAATCCTCTGCTGCACCACACAGCTTTTCCAATGGCTTGGTGTCTGGTAACCATACAACCTGCTGGGCTTGCTGTTTGCTTATTCATCCACTGCCCAGGACAGAGCCTCGAGGGGTTGGCAAATGGGAAATTGCAGGAGACCAGAGTGCATGTTTCCCAAGCCCCAGCTTGCTGGTTTGCAGAGTACTAAGTGATGCTTCTGCATGGAAAAGGGCACTGGAAATTTGAGTCATTGGAAATTCGGTTCTGAAGCAGCATTTCCAAAGGGAGCAGCAGTTTTCAGCTCACTGCTTTTTTTTGTTAAGCAAGGAGAAAATGAGCCTTTCTTAATCACCCCAAAGTCAATGAGGGGCATTGCCACCCTGTCACTCCATGATTAATTACTGCATCTGAAAACAGGGCTGCCAGCAAGCAAGTGGGCATCATCCATGACGCATATGCAGCCATGTATTGAAAGAAAAATCTGTACAGCCTCCACAGCTAGCATAGGCTCAGGAAGGCAAGGGGGAGCCTTGCCCCAGTAAATCGTCTTCTGCCATCTAGCAGCTGCAAGAGCAACAAAGCACCTTCAGAAGAAAACAAGAGAAAACCCTTAAGCCACTGGAATAAACTGTGTTATCGTTCGTCTTCTTCCTAGTGCAAGCATTCCATCTCTTCCCACCCAAATGTTCTCAGAATTCTTTTTTCCGTAGGTACATCTAAAGTCACTGGTGCTGGAAATTTATGAAAGAAACACAATGGGAATCTTATCATTTCACTGGGCATTAAGAGATCAGGCTTTAAGAAGACCATCAAAAACCACAGTAGTGGGAATTCTTTTATGTAGTTTTGCTTCATTTTCCCCAGCCGCAGGCACTGAAAGAACTGCATGGGGTGATTAATTGTGAAGATATGGCATATATACATCCTCACAAACACACACAGCCCTGTTGCAAAGAGGAGCACAGGAGATTCACAGTAAAGGGCAGGTTAGGATTTCTTCAGAGCTACTGAAGGACTGCGTGTGCTTAAAAAGAAAGAGAATTAAACAAAGGAGTTTTAAAGTATTCCTTTCATAGGACTATATCCTCTCCCAGACTGGCACACACCGGAGGGTGACATTTCAGTTACATCCACTCTCCTGGGCCTGTCCCCTGGCTTACAGCACATACAGCACAAGTGGGTGGTGCTGTTTTCATTGCCTTTTTGTCCCAAAGCTGGAGGCATCTTTTTGTTTTAGGGGTGCCTTGTGTTCCTTGGCAAGGCAGAGATAATGCCCTGAGCATGATTCTATTTACACAGTAGCAGTGGATTAGAGATTTGATTTTACTTTTTCACAAATTGGTATAGCAGATGGTATTGGGAAAAGAAAAAACATGCACTACAGGGATGCAGCAGAGCTTCCCAGATCCCTGCTGCATAGGGGATAGCACTAAAGGGTAGATATATGCAGGCCAAGAAATATGAATACTGCCTCCAATTTCTTATTTCCCTTTTCAGAGCAGAGGCCCCATGTGCCTCCCAGCTGCCAGTGCTCTCCATAATATCAGAGACAAATTCAGTGGTATTCCAGCTTTAATGCCTAATGGGTTGCTATTGCTGTTACTGCCTTCCATATCCAAAAAGGAAGTTACCGCATTGCTAGGGTGTAATGGCTGCTTTCTTCCTGCCCAGAGGTTTCTGACTCAGTTAGGTTACAGTCACAACTTGCACCTATGCTTAAGCTGCTGGGGCATCTGTGTGAATACTGCATCTACCTTTATAACTCAGGCAGCGAGTTGAGGCAAGGGCTAAACACCTAATGTGCTCAATCTCAGCTGAAGTTGAGAATCCAGCCCTTCCCTTGCCTAAAGGCATGTGCCTGGCATGTGTAACAGCAAGCACACCTCTGCAAGACCCCTTATGCTGAGAGCCCTGGGGGATAAATGGTCTGAGACAGGAAGGATGTGCACTGCGCATTTCCATGGGAAGAGGGTGTCCATTTGGACATTTAGTGAGGGAAATTTGGGATGACCACTGTTGCCACACAAGCAGAATAGTCACAAACAGTATGAAAGGGAATTAACTTCAGGAAATTCTCCATATATCTGGTGCATAGCTTAACAAGAGACAGTATGTAGAAATGGCTCCTCTTCCCTTCTGCATTAAGCCATAATTTTCCTCCCCACTCACACTGAAAGCTTAAAGGAAACTGCCAACTGTCCCTGGATAAAATACAATAACGTATTGACAATATATTGACAATATTTTCACTTCTCGGTCCTTGACATCCACTTACCATTGTGGACTATTTAATAACGGAAGGGAAAGACAGATGCTGCAGTTTTCTCCACAACAGCAGCACCTTCTCTTTGTTTTTATCAGCCTTATACTGGTTTCTTACAGCTAAATAACATCAGGAGGACATTATCAGTAGCAGTCCCCTTATCAGACAAAGCCAGAAACCCACCCAAAAGTCATTGCATAGATTGGTTCTTTTCATTGAGCAAAATACATCCCACCGCAGTTCTGCTCTATTAATGCCATTTTGAAGCCTTTCTGTCCAGTATGCTTGACACTTAGTCAAGTGTCCTCTGCACTGGCTGCTGCTGAAAGTTACCACTTTGGAACAAAAGTTGTCTCTTTCAGAGAAATAATTGGAAGAGGGAGGTGAAGAATAACTTCAATGCTGCAAATTTGCCTGTATTTTGTACAACAGGATGGGAGACTTCACTCCAAGGATTCTGACAGGGTCAAGGTCCCCTGTGTCATTTATGGTAATATTGAAGGGATAATGGAGAATGAAATTTTATCCATGAAATTTTGCAAGGTAAAATAGAGAGGTTCATTTCCCCCAGCGTGGTGAACCTGGAATGCTATAGCAGACCTGGGCAATACTGTTCCCTTACAGTCTTGGACCACCATGTACTTCCCTCTAAGCAAGGGACAAGATGTAACCCTGAGTCAATTCTTGCTTTCTCCCTCCTGGGAGAGAGCAGCTGCCAGTTTCTTCCTGCAGTGCAGCCCAGGGGAGAGCACATCTCAGGGAAGAGCACTGCCTTTGCTGCAGTAGTGGGGACTCTGCTTCTCATTCACTTCATAGCTTGCTTTCTCCTTGCCTGTCCAGCTTGGAAGCATAGGAAGAAGCAGTTATGCAAACATCCTTTTCCATGAACAAGTGAAACAGTGGATACCACAATTAAATCAGCAAAGGGAGTGGGACTGTTTAATACTCTTTTATTTCTTTGCCAGACAGACCAGCCAGGAGGATGTGTTACACCCTGAGTTTTTGTACAGATGGAAGGAGATTCGTAGCAGCATTCTGTCTTTGTCTCAGTCCCGCCTCTCCTTTTTTCTATTACTTTTCTGGTGGATGCTTGGGTTTTATTCCAGACAAGTAACCTATGGCATTAGACTCAGCCAAGAGGGCACTCTTGGAGTGCATTGCACAGACAATGAAAGAATTGGTGTGGAATGGAACAGGGACCAACACAGCTCTGTTTCAGCAGCTGTCTCAGAAGACTATTGAAGCAGGAATTCTTGTGCTTAAAGCAAGAATTCTTGTGCTGTGACTTGTTACCTGAAAAATACATAGGGAACAAGAAAGGGAAGCAAATGCTCAGAGTGGTTTATCTGAATGAGACACTGTCTTTTTAATGGATACAGAATTTCAGATGAACAAGAAGATGCTTCTGACATGTTTTAAGGTTGGCTCCAGGGACTTCCTGGACAAGCAGACTTTCAGAACTGTGTGTAAGTGCAGCCCCATCAGGTTGTATACAGAGAGATGCATTTCACATCACCTGGAGGAGGAAAATACAAGAGCCCTTTCTGCACTTGCTTTGTCCGCTGGGATGTCCTTGCTGTTGTGTGTAGTTCTCTGGAGCTGGATTGAAAGCGCTTATTCAAAACAATATAATCAGTGTGATGGATGGCCATTTCCAGTATTCGCATAAATGCTTTCTTAACTCATTATATCCAACAGGTAATGCTGGAGGAAATAATCATAACAGGCTTTAATGTAACAAGCATTTAAGTACGTGTGTAAACACTTTCTTGATTTATGCTGGAAGACCAGCAACTGCTGGGAATGTGTCTTTACCGACAAGCGCAGGAATTCTTTGTGTTTTATCTATCTTTTATTTTGTTGGGTTTTTTTTTGTCTGATAGTTTTTTACATGGCCAAAAATAAACCAGAGGATGGTCTCCTTAATTTCAAACTAGAAGAGACTAAAGTTGGTATCGTATCTTGTGACTAGAAACCTCAGACTGAGTTTCCCAAACAGCTCTCCTTACCCTTCATTTTTCAATATTAAAGCAAAAAATGGAGAATTGCTTTCACTGTAGGTAAAAAAGCATGTATTAATTGTACTGCAACAATATACACTTGCATGAAAATGCCAATTTTTTTCCCTGTCAGCTGTGCTCTGGTGAGAAGCAGTGAAGTACATACACCGGAGATGATAAGACTGTACCACTCCTTCTCATCTTGCCGTGAATAGCCTCCAATTATTATTATCTCAGACCTTCAGCCCAGCTCTCTAATAAAACAGTTTTGCATTAACAAATTCAGAGTGGCCTTAGGAGAGTGTTTATTATGAAAAGCTTCAGTAGCAAAGAGAGGATTTGGCAAAGGAATTTCTTGGAACTGCATGAAGCAAGCAAAAGTTTGCTTGCTTTATGGAATTCCCATGCCAATGAGTGCAGCATATAGCAAACGCAAACATCAGTCTTACAGACGCTGTTGATGCCTCTGCTTGGTGAGCACTAGAGTCCCTGGTAAGGGGTAAAGCAGCTGCAGCTCTTTTGGTCCTTCTGTCCCGAGGAGCTGCAGCTGTCTTCAAGGAGATGAAGACAGTGGCTGATGCTTTCACATAGAAAGGCATCTGCTAATCGGAAAAGGGAAGGCAGCTCGGAGGACGTGATAATCACAGCCCATCACTAATGCAGATAACAACCTTTCTCAGTCATCTCCTGACAGTGTATCTTTTTCTGCCTCATTGGAGTCCGGGGCGGAGAATTGGGATTGTTATTCTATACCCAACCTGGGTTCTTCTTTCAAATGGTATTCCAGATGGCCAATGATTTTGATTCAGATGAACAGTTCATTAGTGGTATCGGGCTGACGATTCAGTGATTTCAAGAGCAAACAGCAACCCAGAATTTAAAAAAACATAGGAGGAAAGCCATAAAATATTGAAATAGTGATAGATGCACACCTGAGTCTTGCCTCTGAAAAAGGCTCATGAATTTTAAGGGTATTCAGACCTACAGAGGAAACCTTTACTCACCAGACAACTGCATGTACATATGAATTAAAAAAGAACTGGAACAGACAGGCTTTCTAGAATATTTTAGGACAATGAAATGTTTTTTTCATTATACATCCATCATGCAAAATGTCAAATACAGTTTGCAGAGAAAGTCAAGCAGGAGCCAAAGAGGAAAAGAAGGTCTGAAGGTGAAGGAGCAAGCACCACTGAGGAGTGACAGAATGTCAGAGAGCAGGGCTCCTCCATGCCCCTGGCTGTGTATTTATTTTTATAGCTAGTAACTGTACGTTGCAGCAGCGATTTATTTATTCATTTAAAAGCTTAGATTTACAGAGAAATAAACAACCCTGAAGTTGTTTATTGGAAACTTCCATCCTTCTCAAGTTGATATTTCACTATTTATACTGTGTCCTTGGTGGAGCAGAGAGGGGCATGTGAGGAGCACTTGAGCTCTGAGAGCCTTGTTTTGGTAGTTACTGTTCCTGCACATGAAGATTTGCAGATTTGGGGTCTTCCTTTGTTTCTTGGGGTTCAAGGCTGTTGTGGTTTAAGCCCAGCTGGTAACTCAGTGCCAAGCAGCTGCTTGCTCACTTCCCCCCACTTCATCCCCTCCGCTCCCTGAGGGATGGGGAGGAGAATCAAAAGAATGTAACTCCCACAGACAGAGATAGGAACAGTCCAATAACTAAGGTATAGCACAAACCACTGCTGCTACCACCAATAATAATAATGACAAGGGAAATAACAAGGTAAGGAAATACAACAGCTCATCACCTGCTGACCGATACCCAGCCAGACCGAGCAGTGATCTGGGTGATTGCCCCCAGTTTATATAGTGAGCATGATGTGCTGTGGTACGGAATACCTCTTTGATCAGTTTGAGTCAGGGGTCCTGTCTCTGCTTCCTCCCAGCTTCCCCTCCTCTGTGGCAGAGCATGAGGCTCAGAAAGTCCTTGGTCAGAGTAAGCATTACTGAGCAGCAACTGAAAACATTGGTGTTATCAGCGCTGTTCCCAGGCTGAGAGTCAAAAACACAGCACTGCACCAGCTACTAAGAAGGAGCAAAACGACTGCTACTGCTGAACCCAGGACAAAGGCACAAATATTTCCACTTGGCTTTTCATTCAGCAAGTAATTTATTCAGATCTTTGGCAATGGGAGAAGGATTTGCTGGGGACATCTGCCCAGACAACTATGTCCCACCACAGCAAGACTTACTAGGCAGAAGGAAGAAATCCACTGCTGTCAAGCTTCAGAGACCTTTCCTCATTTCCACAGCTGTATATTTAATCACTGAATAGCCACAGGGGGTCAGAGACTTTCCCCACTACAGATTTATACCAGTAAATATGTAGATTTTTCCCTCTGATGCTGTTAATCTTACATAAAACCTATATGGGAGTAGAATGCAACCCAGTATGATAATTTTTAAAATGGGAAGATATTAGCTAAGTTCCTAACTCTTGGATGAACTCTTCTTTTGCATTATTGTGTTATGAAATGGGGTCTCTGAAAAGGTTTATTAGCCTAGATTTAGACCCAGCTGGTTTTGTAATAATGGGTTCCTCTTCACATCAGCTCTCTTCTCAGAGGACAAAGACAATTAGAAAGCAGTGGAAAAGAAACACTACCATGTTTACATTCTTAATAGCATTGGCTTGATGCCCTGACTTCCTATGACATCTGCTTTGAGGATGGCTATTAAAACATAAGGGTGATTGACAAAAGAGTGAAGAGACTCACTTTTGGGCCTCAGGTTTGCCCTTATTCTGGCACAGCAGTGATCAAAGCTCATTATCTGGCCAGCTGTGCCAGTCCCTGTGGTCACGTTTCCACCAAAGATTTCCCTCTAGGTTCCCCTGTGAAACATCACAGTGGGTCCATGCGGGGAAGGCTGAGCTGTTCCAGGGGCAGGAGGAGCAGTGATTTGGTACCAATCCTAGACACTGGTAAGTGTAGGAACTACTATAATGTCCTCCCCTGACCCAAAAGTAGGCATTTTATGTACTGCAAGGCTGCCTGCTCACTGACTGTGAAAAAAAGGGAAAGAAAATATCAGGTCAGTGCATTCTCATGAATTAGTTTAAGATCTTGGTTTTATGGTCTCAAATAGTTCAGAATGGCTCCAGGTTTCAATACAGCTTTTCTCTAATTTCCAACAAGTATTTTCAACACAAATAACGCTCAGGACATGGCAGTAGCGCTTATTTGGTACAGAGGGAATCAGTTTGATCAGTCATTTCCATAGCACAAAGGTAGAATGTGTCTGAAAAGAAAAAAAGATAACAATGTCCTAGTGAAGAGTACTAATCCCATAATTAAACAGAAAAAGTAATCCCTAGGACAAAGAAATATTCAGGGGTCAATCTACTGCTATTTGTGCCTAGGAAATTTTCTCTCTGATTCTGATAAAAATAAAAAGAATGTAATTTGTAAATATCTGCTGCTTTTCAGAGAAGAAAATAGAAAATCTGGGATTTTTTCTCCTTTTTTTCTATAATTGTTATTTTGGGTTTTACATAAATGCAAAATGTAATGCACCAAACACTACTAGAAATGCAGGCAGCCTTTAAAGATCAATAAACAGTTCAGTGGATCTGAGGCAGAGAAGTCTTGCAACCTTCCAAAATGGCATCCTAATGCTCTATATTAATTAAATACAGATTTTCAAAAGACAGTTAACAGAGCAAGTACAGCCAGCACGTTGGGAATGTTGATTACTCTTCCTTAATTGTGTTATGAAGCCACCTCCACAGAAATAGAATAACAAATTAGCATGGAGGACAAAAGAACATGGAAATGACACAAATGAATAACGAAAGATGAGATAGGGAATGAGAAAGCGATGGAGACTAAGCCGTTCTGACTTCTTTTCCTCTCCCTCATCCACTTGCACAGACCTGGCCTAGCAGCCCCCCAGGGTCACAGTGACAGCCAGCAGCCACTTGCCCTGTGCCACAGCATCATCCCTGAGCCCACAGTGCCCACAAAGGCTCTCATTTAGCTATTGTTTATTACAGAGCAAAACACCCGCTCCTTGTCCACCCACCCTTTGCTGTTTTCTCCCAGCTAAGACATGGAACACACGTTCTCAGAGTTCCTTGGCTTAAATTTAATTTTTTTGAGGCAATCAACTTCAACAGAGCTGCTGATTGCAGCAGGACAGGGATTAGCTCTGATGTGAACACTTAAAATAGCAATCCTCCACCTTCACAGTACTAGTTTGCACGCGCTGCATTCACTGCGGCCGCTGGGGGAAAAAAGGACTGCTATTTATTTTAGGGAACATCTCAATGAACAGGCGTTTTCAAGGGGTTTTTTCCTACCAACTTTGAATTTCTCTAAAAGTTCCGACAGAAATCAACATTAGAAACCTGTCACAGAGCTTTGAATCTTTTTTTAATCATCTACCAAGCAGGAAGATGGCAACAGGATGCACTGTGTCATGTTTGTGTCATTGTAATGTGAGGCTTCAGGGATGTGCTAAAACTACCTAAAAATTCTCAGATTCAATTTGGATAAGCACTTTAAAATAATCTCACTGTTCAGCTAAAATCTTCCTCGTTGGCCATACTTCAGGCACAGCCTTTGCCACAGGATTTCCATTACAGACTTGCTGAAAGCACCTTGAGGAATGATAACTCCACGACTTTCTTCCTTGCGCCACTTCAAATGAGAAGTGCATAAGAATGAAAAGCAGTGGGAAAAGAATCAGACTTTTTCAGCGTTTATCACAGTTTACATCATTTCAGGCATGGCAGAATTTTGAGGGGCTATCTCATTTTACTGGAATAGGTTTAACCCTGTCCGACACAGAGAACAGGCAGCGATTGCCTGGAGGTTTCCAAAATAAGTAACAATAAAATGGCATCCAAAGTTCTTCAAAGAAAAATATTGCATTTTGATTAGACCTGAAAATTGCAGGCCTCTCTTCCCTGCAGTGCTCGAGATTAATTCTGATGTAACATCCATTTTTCTCCAGGCTGTAGCTGAGAGTAAATCCAACCATCTGACCATCCACTCAGCTTCTGTGATGTCCAAGTTATACCTGAAAAGTAGAGACATGCAAAGAAGGGATACAAAGGGGGAACAAGACACTGCTGTCTTTCCATATTGAAAAGGGCTAGTAAATCTTAGCCAGTTGTGAGAACACCTTTGTTCCCACAGCTAGCGTCCTTTGGGGAACAGTCATAGAATCATAGAGTCATAGAATAGATAGGGTTGGAAAGGACCCTAAGATCATCTAGTCAGAGACTACTGTATAACCTATGCACAGTTTTTTGCATACTTTTCTCTTATGTATTCTAAATCATATAATTCTGCCATGATCTAAGAATTAGGTCTCCATGATATTTCATAATCTTATCCAGAGCTTGTACTGGACCCTTTGAACTACCTCAGAGCTGAATATCCACATCAGCCTACAAAATTAGTCCCAGTCACCTATGAAGAGGGCTCATAGCTGAGGCTCAGTTCTGTGTAACTGCAAACAAGTGGCCAGCCTGGAGCATACGCACTATGAACCTCTAGCAAGCTGCAAACTCTGATGGCTTTGCTGGAACACACTGGTGTGCCACAGCTCTTCCATCTACTCATATTTCTTTCTCTTGCCCTGGCTGGCTTCTCAGGTCTTCGCTATGGCCTGTTTTTCCTGCTTCCCTTCACCCTGCTGTGCCTGCTGGTGAAGTCAGCCTGGTGTGCAGGCACTCCTGGTCTTCTCAAGCTGCCTGGCTGCAGATGTCAAGTCCGCCTGCCCTTCTGCCTTCTCCAGCCACCTGGTCTTTGAGCTTTTCCTGTTGTTTTGGGGATTTTTATTATAGTTGGAAGGAAATCCACTAGCCAAAATGGCTCTGGGCAAAGGTGGCTCTCCTGTGAGTGTACAGCTCTATACAGGTCATAAAGAGAGGAATGGAAGAAAACCATCATGCTGGACAAGCAATTTCTGTGAGACTCGAGGACTGTGCCTCAGGCTGTGAAGACACAAGACAAAGGAGACAATAACTGTTGGTTGGCTTGGCAGGACACCCATTTCATTACTGCATTGGCAGCTCCCCTAAAGAAACACTGCACACAACCAAACCATCAATCCATATCTAAGCAGTAAATAAAGAAGAAAAATGAGCAAAAGGAGGAATATATGCAGACGGTTCTCACTCCTACAGCAGTATTCTATTGCTCTGATGTTTCAGCAGGTACTGCCCTCTCTCATTTCCCATAAACCTCTGGGGCAAGTAAAATGAAAGACCTCTTTGAAAGGATTTCTTAGAAGTGCTGAGCATTTTGAAATACTCTGCTAACACTATATTGAGAATTCTGGTCTAATGGCACTATATCAGATATCAGCAGTCATGTCTGCTGAGTTATGTTGTGGAAGAGGCTAGGAAGGACATTGTAGTCCCAATTCCCCAGGCAATTAGAATACCCTTCTTGAAAAACTACCACATGGCAATGCCTGATAAAACTCAGCCAGGAGACAGTGGAGTGTACCAGTACTGAGCCCAGTGAGAAAGCTTTAAAGACCAGAAAACTGCCAGGGAGGAGCAGGCATTCATTGCTGAGGGTCTTTGAGCTATTTGTGCACATGCCCATGTGCTTTTTACCCTTTGAAGTTCCTTGTCAGCATGTCTCTATTCTAAGATAATGGGGATGTTCTTATGTATAAGACATAGCAGGCAGACAGTTGTGTTCGTCTGAGTACAGCGCATCAAATGCTTCAAAGACATGTCTTGCTAAACACCTTTCTGACAATTCCATATTGTCCAGTGAAAAATATGAATGCTTTTTTTTTTAATGCCATGACTGTGGACAAAAGAAATAACACAAAACCCAAAAATGAATGAATTTCACTGACTCTGAGCAGATCTTAGATTAAAAGCCACCAGCTTCAATTCATTGCTAGGAACTGATATAGTGCATCCAGATTTGGAATCTCCTAACCTAAGACATGAAGAGCGATTTTGTTTGTCTGGTCCTCCTCCTCCACACCATCCTGGAGAGCTGATTTCTGAACTACCCCCCCAGCACATGAGAGACCTTTTGTGCAAAGCTCGCATGGGTAGCGCAGCTTGAAAACGAAACTTCCTCCAAGTGAACACATAATTTCCTCCCAAATGCCTCTTCCTGAACCATGGAGTAAAAATTGCAAAATCAACAGAAGCGTCTATTTTCCCTGAGGCGGTGCACAGGAGCTGATGTAGCAAAAGTTTGTCTTTGTTTTGCTGCTATGGATTTTTTGTTTAGCTTTGTTTTTGTTTTGCTTCTAATGGTACCAATCTAGCTGTCCAAACTGTCTTTATTCCCAGAGAATAATAATCAACTTCCTAGTTCAACAGCTTTATGTCATGAATATTAAAAAGAATATCTGAATAACACAGCTCCCCAGTGCTGTGTCTTTTCCATTCCAACCTCATGAAAGAAGTTAGAAAAGTTAAGAAGTCATCAAAATATTTTTAAAAGGGAGGAACGAGGACAGGATGTGATCACATATAAATGTATTATCAATGGGAATACTCATGTACAAATATTAATGTTCTTCCCTAGGAGGTGGACTAATTTCTTAACTTTTTCTGGAACCAATACTGTCTATACAACAAACTTAGAGCAGTATTAATTATAACACTTATCTTTCTTCTCTGTTACCTTATAGCTGTTTTAACAGGAACATTTTACCTTTTCATTCTGTACAATCTCAGTGAAAGTCTTGAATTAGCTCCTCTCTACCTGACAGAAAGCTATTTATCCCCCTGTAGATGTGATTTCTACATTTAGGACAAATAATGTGTTCAGTCTCATGCAGAACCCTTCACATGCTGGGAACCACAAAAGTTATATTATTGGAAAGTAAAGTAGTTCTTATGACTGTCACTTGTACCCACACACATTAGAAACCATATGAGCCAGGACAGCATGAGGTAGCCTTGCCTGTCTTGACACAGGGCTGCAGAACACTTGTATCGCATATGGCCCTAAGAAGTCTTCTGTTAAACATTATTTGCAGAGCTAAGCTGTATTCAAACCTCTCCATACATAGGTTACACTGTATTATACCGGTTCAGCTGTCAGCTTAGCTTCGGTGAGACAGGGCTGCCTAATCGGGATTTAGAGGATGTCAAGAGAACAGCAACAAGAGTAACAGGGCTCGAAATGAACTTCTGCAGCACTTGGATGGAAGGGATGATACAATAGTACCTGGAATACTATTTCCCAAAGCTGAAGCAACCTGTATTTACTGTGCATGTGCTAGTTCACTAACTGTGCTAGCGGTAAGGAGGGAAAGGAGGAGAGAGGAGCAAAGAGAGAGGGAGGCAGTGCTAGCCAAGGTGGGAAGAAGGGACAGGGGCCTGGGAAGAAAAGGAATATAATGGGTTCTCAGATAAAACTTTAGGGATTTTTGGAGGGAGCTGCTTAAACATTTCCTTAAGAGCAATAAATCTAAACAAGTTTTAAAAAGAAACAGCATTCATTAGGCTGCAATCTGGAACCACTAACTTTAATATAGAAAAAAAAATCAAAATAAGACAGAAAAGAAATAAATGGGTTCATTAACCCATCTCCCTCTCCCACCATGCTCTTACAGAAGTAGGTCAGGTCTCTGCAGTTGGCTCTCAGTCCAGCATCGTAGCCACTTTCTGGGTGCACACCTTTTGCTCTTTAGTCCATTCTCAAGAAGCCACCCATCCCTTGCATGCTCTGTACCTTCCAAGAGGCACAAACATCCCCCTAACCTGGAGGACAGTAGATACAGGGGGGCAATAAGGGTGATTATCTATACTGAGTACACTCAGGCAATAAATACACCAGAAGATCTGCTTCCTGTAAGGCGTGAGATGGTAAAAAGAAAGGAGGAGAGGTTAACAGCAGTGAAGCCCAGTTAAACTGAGAATCAGATGTAAAGTTTTTAATGAAAGCCAGCAAATAAAATACCCTTCCCACCCACTAGACTTGTACATCTCTACAATCAGGATCCTACCTACTCTGCACCTTTCTGCTTTCCTTTCTCTAAACCCTTGTACTGCTGTTTTTGCTGCTGCCAACATGAAGCCATGACCATGGAAGTGGATGAAGTGAACATGCAGGGCAGGCTCCACACAGCAAAGCCTGTCAAGCCTTCATTTAGCATGATGGAGAGCCTTGCCAAGGAGAAACGCTCCCTTATTCATCATTATGTTGCTAACACCCTTCACAGAGACCCAAAATGGTTGCTTGGAGAAAGATAAGGTCTTCCTGGCATTTAACCTTCCCTTCTGGGCTGTAGAAGAGGGAAACTGTGATTAACAGCCACCACCTTGCTGTATGCTAAGGGACTGAGCTCTGCCCTGAAAAGATGTCCCTGGAGCTTCGATAGCAGGAGCTGTTGTGGCTTTGGTGTCTTTCACAACCATATTAAAAGAATGGGTATTGTGTTTTTCAAGTGTGTTATATTTTCTACCTACACTACTGGCCTGCCCAGCTTGGTGGGCCCAGCATTACTTTGCTTACTGGGTCACCAGAGAGATCAAGAGACGTATTTTGAGGTGACAGGGTAAGACAGCAAGCCCAGAAGCTGCCACATCCTGTCTGGCATAGCAGGATGCTTCTCCAGTGGGCAGGTAGCATCCGAAAGTGCTGCCCTGGAGGTGAATGTGAGCCTGAACAAAAAGGGTTAAGTGAAGTGCTTGTTATCCTTCAATCCAACACAGGTGGTGAAAGGGAGGTGGCAGGTGAGGGGGGTGCTGGGGAAGGCTTATAAGGCTCCAGGAGGGAAAGGAGTAGGGATGCATCTGCCTCATTCCTGCTGGATCTCCTCGCAAATCCATCCTGCAAGCTGAGCACTCTTTGGGAAGGATGCGTTCAGCTCTGCTTAAAACCACAAGGTAGGGCACAAAGGGGTTGTTACTGAGAGTCTGACTGATGCTATCTGTTACCCTGCTGTGGTGCAAGTTTGAACAAGCTCTCTGCTCACCAGTTCCCTGCAAATAAACGTGACAGAGTATTTGTGAAACACCCCTGTGTGTTGTGTGGAGAGGACTGCGCAGCCGGGCTGTCCTCTGAGGCATGTTAAGATGTGGAGGTTGCAACTGGGCTCTTTTGGTGCTTAGTGGGTTAACTGAGGGTGACAAAGGCCATCTGAGGAGATGGAGGAGAGTTTAAACTTGGGTTCTGAGCTGTTGTGTGCTTGGAATGGTGTCAATGATTTGCGTGTGCTGTTGGTAATTAGCAGTGCTGGGAGGCAGGTGTGTTCGCAGGGACCTCCTGCTCTTGTAGCAGTGGGTGTCCCTCCCTCTTTGCTGCAAGAAATTTCTTTATCAAAGGTACCTAACATAAGGGTGGGTGTGGTAGAGAAGCTGGTTGTGGAATAAAGAGTAGTTTAAAGGGATGTCTTTTACTTTATGACTACTGGTTTTGACAAAGGTAAAGCTTCATGTTGCCCCAGGGTGGTACAGGGTGCTCTCAGTGATGTATTTCTATTGCTTTGTTTCAATTATCTGCACTGGTTGTTCCATTCCATATCACTTGGTCTTCAGCAGTGGTGTGGCATGGCATGAGCTGTTCTGATTTTTTCCAGAAAGAACCCCTACTTCATTGGCTCTTTGCATCAAACTAACCTGAAATTCCTTTAGCCTAAAATCTCAACTGCAGCTCCCTCAGTAGCTACCAGGCAAGCTCCAGGTGACTTGCTTCAACCTGCTCTCTGCAGGTCCCTGATGAGAGGGAGATGACAAAGCTAGTTCTCCTTAGGGCTCTGGGCTTCCCCTTGAGGTAGCCTAAGGCTCATAGCCAGAGATGAAAGTAATCCAGTGATGAGTTTTGCTCCAAAGGCAGCTGTGGTTTCATGCCATGTAGGTAATAGTGCCAGCTTAGAGGGAGATTCCATCCTCCCCTTCACCAGCTCCACTGGCCAGCTGCACACTTCCTTCTCTATAATGGTTTTTTTGTTCCTCAGCTGAGCTGAGAGCAGCTGATGCTGGAGGAGCAAGGGGAGGGTTTAGGCTATCAACAAGCATTAGCATGAGGATTGAAGAATATTTCTGCATTAATATTGCTGCTTTGGGTGATGTGTTGTCAGATCACAGCCTTCAGCCACACCCATGCAAGACCTCTGATTCATCCTACTGCTTGAATGAAAGGTGAAGTGATCTGGAAAAGCTGATGCTGAGGAGTGGACGTGCATTTGACTGTGCTGTTTCATAGACTAGGACGCTATTTGTCTTGTATTAACTTGATGCTGGCAGTACTTTGTCTCTTAAATGCTGTTTACATCTCCTAGTTTTAGAGAAGCCAATAATTTAGTATGAGTTGGCAATAATTGTAGAGCACTGTAGTAAGTCTCAAACTACAATGTAACTAGTCAGCTAATAGCCATTGAAATCCCTTTTTATGTACTGCTCTAGATACCATAAAAGTTTAGTAAAGAATAAAGAATTTCCATTTCATCTCTCCAAGGGTAAGAGTTTTGTTCTTTGGCTCAAAGCCTGGTTTTTGTCATTTTGAGGAAAGTTTTTCAAAGCTGCCGCTAAGTTTTTAAAGTTGCTTGTGCATCTTTAAAAGCACATATTTCATGTTAAATTGCAGCCTTGGAAAGAGTCCATTGTTCTGGTGAACAGAGGATGGTGGCCTTAATTGTCCTACCCACAGTTTCTCCACTGGCTTCATGCCTGGGTCACACTTTTATTTAAGTCTTCAGTGTTGTCATACTCCACTATTGTACTGATGAAGTCTCCCAGTGTAGTCTGGAGGTGCATACTGGTTTGGGGCAATGGCTGAACAACCTCAAAGCCATGCTGTGTTAGGCTGATGTTTTTTAGTTAGTAGGGATTGCTGGATTCGTTGGTAATGTCACTACATGGTTTTGATTTGTGCCAAACCAGCTCCTGAGCTGGTTGAGAGCCCAGGCCTGCCTCTAATCTGTCTGTCATATGGATGCAGTTTAGGGCTTTCATTGCTTTTTATGGTAGTTCATTAAAATAAGAGATCATGTCACTAATGTGCAGTTCTGCCACAAAAGCCTTGACTACTTTGCTAGTGCTCTATGCACTGCAGAACTCTCTTCCACATAATTTCTCAATGGTACCAACTAAGCTGGCAAAAATCAGTAGTAAAGACTGAGCTGGAAAGTTATTTCATTAGTGGAGTCAAGCTTAGAAGTGAGAAGTTGGAGGAGAGCATTCAACTTCAAGCAGATCTTGCCACCCAGAGCTCTGGATGGGTGGGATCTTTCCACTGAGGCTTCTGTGATGCTGAGTTGCTTTTCTGGGTGATGCCACAAAGTGGCTTCTTTGACAGATGGCAATGAATTGACAGCTTAAAAGGGCTCTTCACAGGAAAAAGTGACATGTAGAAATGTTCTCTGACTAACAGACAGAATTGGTGTTACTGAAGTGTAGGTAGCGGATTCTCCAAGAGAATCTATTACTTTGAGTTTGCGTAGGGAAACTGCCTGAGGACTCTTCTAGGTGGCAAACTGCCTGAACTGTGCAGGGGGTTAGTAGGTGAGACTGGAGGAAGTGATATGCTTTACTTAGGATGTAGGTAGTTAGAAGGGCTGCTGGAGAGCTTTGTCATAATTGCATGTCCAATGCGTTGGCGCATGTTGATGCTTTTCTGATTTCTTTATCTTCCTGAGCTCTTGTGTTGGACCTCTATTCCCTGCTTTTAAAGATAGTGCATATCACTTTGTGCAGGGTATTTGGAAAACAATCTAACATTCTCTGGGATCCTCCACCAGTGTTCAGTTATATGGCATTTTTCATTTTAGCAGTCTCTCTGGCTATTTGAACTTGGCCCTGATTGCTGTCAACAGCAGTTGGCAAGAGGGTTTTATCTACAGCTGTAATCTGTTCCTTGTCACTAGAGCATTAGCAGACAGGGTTTCTCAATTCCTGCTTTGCATAAATGCTTTCTCAGAACTCCTGGAAGCATCTTTTCACCTCTCAGTATTACTATGTAGGAAAAGTGTCTTTGCATGCCCTTCTGTGGAGATTGGAGCACTGATCTCTGCTAGTTTTCACACAGACTGTGGTGGTAGGTAAGTGTGATCAAAGCCCTAGAGCTTCCCAAAGGAAACTTGCGCTGCATAATTGATAGTAAGTAGAAGGAAATATGTTCAAAACTGTTTTCAGCTAAGAACTATTTACAGTGATTTTGCAGTTTTGGCTTCTACCAAGATTTCTGTTTCCCTACTTCCCTCTTCCTTGCCTTGGAGTCCTGCTCCAGCAAAAAAGAGGCTGAATTTCCCTGCCTCTCAAACTGCAATAAGAGAAACCACAGCTCACCCGTGTCGTGCCTTAAACTTTCAATAATGTACGCTCTGAGACTAAATACTTGATCTTCATACAAATAAAGGAGCAGAACCATTTATATTTCTAGGAAAAGGACCTGCAGCGCTCCTGCAGCCATTCTGTGATGCAGCTACATCTGGACAGAAGGGGGTAGCAGTTTAAGGTTCCCTGGACATAGTTTGACAGCATGGGATATTTTTCTTGTGTGCTTTATTGTGAAATGTCTCTCTGAAACTGCGTCAGGATTTCTGTGCTACACCTAGAGTATTTCTGCTTTAGTGCAAGGATTGAACAGCAGTAACAGAATAAGAAGCAAAGCAGATGGCAGTACAGAAATATCCTTGGTTTATTCAGATAGGCTCAGAATGAATACCCTGATGATTGGATGGTATGTGTTAAGCATATATGTTATTAGCCACTGAGTATTTTGTCAGCTCAACAGAATATACTTTTAAACACAGACCATTATTGTTGAAGTTATTTGTGTTGAAAATATCCTGTTATAAATGGTTTAGTAACATCCATTAATAGGACTGAAATTGGTGGGAGATTCTGATGACTGATTTACAAGAAGTTGCACTTAATAGAGAAGCATCAAAAAATTCCTGGTTCTTACTCTCTCTTGCCTCCTTGAGGAAAATATTTAGTTCTACTTGCATATTATAACCAGACTATCATGAGGTGATCTCCTTTTGCAACTTCAAATTACGTACCTAAGCTGGTTCATCTGCTACCTGCACATATTTTGAATGCAAGGGTTTGGAATGTGAGTAGTTCTATTAAAAAAAGAATAAAAATAATCCTGTGGCTAGTAATTAGAAAAAAGTGCTCTAAGGTTGAGGATTTCTAGCAAAAATAGCCTATGAATGAGTGTTACTGTGCACACATGATGTTAATAAGTTTTTGTCACACTGGGTATGACTTAATGTGAGTAATTTGGTGTTCTTGGGATTGGTCTTGCACCCAAGATATGGATGTAAATCCGCTAGTAGGAATGGGTTTTGTGGATGAAACTGAAAATAGAATGAAGCTTAATTGAAAGCAAGGAAAAAAACCTTTAGGTAGGGTTTTCAATCAGCTCATCTACTTTCCATTGTGCTGTGTAAGCCCTGATGAAACAAGCTGTGTATAAGACAAACTTGAAACCTACCCATGGCAGGAGCTGGTCACCTGCAGGGGCTAAAGCAAATACCAGGTATAATTTCAGTGGTCAAAACATTCGAGGCTTGCGTGGTTCTCTATTATGATGTAAACACACAGAAGGAATCCCTTATGTGTGCTCAGGTGTGAGTGGTTTGTGCAGCAGCACTGTGAATCAGGAAAAGGAAAACCTGTCTTTTTAGAGGTGGTAAGGGGAAATGGTGTTGATTGTCTTATGGATTCATTTCTCATCTGGATCACAACATAATTCCCTTAGTACTGCACAGCTGTGGAGTTTGGCATGCTGGAAATGCATTGTAAGGAGTGAGCAATGGATAATAAAGGAGCAAGACTGACTTAAACCAGTGTTTGGCACAGTCTGAGCTTTTAACTAATAGAACCTACAAATTTGGCCCCCTTAAAAAAAAAAGTTGCCTGTGAAATGTGGATGTTATTTTGGCAGAATGTATGATTACAATAAGTATTAACTTGTTGCAAACACTGCTTTCTGGGTTCTTGTTAGTCAGACAAAAAACCTGCTGCTACAGACACCTACAATGCAATGTGAGTTGTGGCACGGGTGTAACTGCATGAGAGCAGAAGACTTGTTGCTTACGGGTTTTGCAATTTACATATACATAGACACATGTAGAATGATGTTGAGTCTGTGCCTCTGCATGGCTGTTTCCCTCATCTGGAACATCAAAGTGTCTTGTTCCCTTTTGTGGCAGTGTTTCTCTGCTAACACTGCCAAGTTTTTACTCTGAAAAGAATAAGAAACATTAGGAATTATTTGTCATTCAATAGGGCTAATAACTGAAGAGAACGATTTGTTTTCCACATACTTATTTAAGGGTAAAACACTGAGCAATTTGATAAGCTAATTCCTACAGGGAATAAAGAGCTGACAACTTTGAGCTTCTCAGAACTAGGCTTTGTTTTTAAAGGTGATTTCTCTAATAAGCAGTAGGCCTCTAAACTATGGACCACCTTGCTCAATGATTTCAGCTTAGACTTGTAGTTTATCATAATTATGAAATAGGCTGCAAAGATCAAGTCAGACCTCAACTACAGGCATGTTAATTTTGTGGTCAAATAATGCTTCTGAATCCATAGGCTTCAGAGTTGGTCAAAAGGAACTGGGTTACAAATACAGGGATGCTCTATAGTAACTAGAAGCTTTTTAGAATTCTGTTCCCCCTCCTTGGTTTGGAGCATTGTTTTGCCACAGAGGTTGCTTTGATTCAGTATTCAGCCTGGGAGAAAACAGCTTCCCTTGGGCATGGGGCACAGTGGGGAGGCACTGGTAGAATATCCTAGTTTGGTCCTCTCCTAAATGCCTCATGAGTGATACTCATTCCCCTCTGAGTGGGAGAGGAACTTGAAAGAGATCCTCTAGAAATGTCAACCAGATTAAAAACACCACTAGACTTCTGCAAGGGTGTTTTGAGGTTCACAGGTAAAATCCCAAAGATGCCTCCCGAGTTAGGACTCCTGTCAACTTTGTACGGATGTGATAATTCCTTTCATCCTGGGATTAAAAAATAGTTTTTTCCATACTGATATTTTCAATAAAAATAATGAACATGTGCGCGATGAATCTGCCTAAAATGTTTTCATAGTTGATTCGTAGTTCACTTTGTTGGTGAAATAACATGACTGGATTCCCTGGGGCTAAGGCAATCTCACAGTAGGAATGTTCCAGGTACATACTTGGCAGGCAGGGCACAGAGTATGCTTCCTTCCTTTGAAAGGTGGTACATCTCCTGGGCGCCAGTGAGACAAAAATGGTCAGTAGCTTTGTGGCTGCCTTTAGCTTTCTTTTGTCTCTCATGTGTAGGTTCTGAAGCTAATTGCCTCTAGATGTATATATCTAGGAAATATAAGCCATCACTACTAACTTTGGCATTTAATCTTGCATTGACATTTAAGGTTGAAGTCAGCACTGAAGCTTCCAGAGAATTCATGGATGCAAGATTATATTTAGTCTGTACTTAAAGAGGAGCCCTAAGGCTGCCTTCAATTATAAACTCACCATCTCTGCAGTCAAAGAAACTGCAGGGATGTCCCTTGGCATAGCTGGAAGCCTCTTTTAAAAGCAGGCAGGACCCCAAGGACCCAAAACATTCAGTGCCTTTTTATGTTACTGATAGTCTCTCTTCTGCCTCATTGTAAACAGATGAGCTAATATGGAAGTATTGAGGTCTTTAGGAAGAAAAATGTTGTTATCCCTTAAGTATTATGTGTTTTCTTTGATTTAACCTCGGGTTCTGTCCACACCAGCAATATTGCCATTGTATTTCTGTCCCCTTCTGCTGTCAGAAAGTGCTGGTCAAAAGAGAAAAGAGTTTGCATGGCAACAGTTCAGCTGGAGATATGCTGTTTAATCAGAGCCTCTGGAGAGTGTTTACACTCAAGGATCTTGTCCAGCCATGGAGCATGCATGGCATTGACTCTGTGATGCTTTGGAAGACAAACTGGGCTTTGCTGCGCCGGATGGCTTCACCCCTAAGTGCTGCCAAGTTGCTTTTCCATGAGCAACCACTGGAGGACTTGGTTCTGCTGCCATCCAGCTCATTAGCTTTCAGTAGCTTGCACATGCTTATTTATATAAACTAAACCTGGGAAAACAAGACTGTATGTCAAAGTCAAATTACTTGGTGTGACTCTCCTCCTTCAGCAGGAAAGGATGGCGCTACTGTACTCACTCATCACCTCATTCCCTGCAAAGTAACACAGCTGACAGTGAGAAAAGGCTGCCAATCCAGTGAATAATCTTGGAGATCTCTGAGCAGTTAAGCATGTTAATTAAATTGGCATTGCAGCAGGAGTTTGAGTTAGCAGGCTACCAGCAATCCTTTGGAGGAGTGTTTCTTTCCTTACACAGTTCTCAAAGTCTAAACTTGAAGTCTGATTTGGCCAAATTCTTTGCTGCCTTCCAAAGGCTCTTCATTCCAGGGGAGCTATTCCTGATTGGCACAACTTTAATCAGAAACAGGCATGCATTACTTCAGAGTATTTTTTCCTGTTTATAGGCATATGTGATACTCTATGGGATTTACTCTAGAATCTCCCACTTCTACAATCTGTTTTCTACTGTATTTCCTTCTGTTTTGGTAACTGTGGGACTCAAGAAGTACAATTAAAATTTGCAGACCTCTTGACACATGTCTTTATCCATAATTAAATTTTCTTATCTCTACACTAGTAACAACAGAAATGATGCCATACAATGCTGAAGCCTCTGCTGCCATCAAAGTTATGTTCAACTATTGTTTACTACCAGCTAAAGATAGATGTTCTTTGCAATTGTGCTTTAGAAATATTGGTACTTATGTTCTGTGTTTGCAGGAGCTTGCATCACATACTCTTTGCCTTACATTCAGATAAGATGTTCTGTTTAAGGCTGTGTTCAGGCTTATGGATGATAAATACATGTAAGCATGATCCAACAGCATGAATCAGAAATATCTCTATGTAGGTCAAAAGTGCAGGCCAACCGCAAATTCCAATGCAAGAGGGGAAGAAAAGCAGCAACGTTAAAACTGTTCTGTATGGGACTTAACATTCACAGACTATGTCACAGTTTGACTTCAATGGGTATTCATTGCAGTAATTAACTGGTAGTCCCTTCCTTCTGTGACTGTTTACAGTAGGTCAGCATTAAGGTAGGCTCACTGCTTCTAAGACTTTTAAAAAACAAAGTCCTTGGGTTTGTCAGGTCTTAAGCAGCCTGCCCCTGCTCTCTGCCTTGGTATTGCCACTTCAAGCTGATTGATCATGTCCCCACTAGTCACTTACTGAGTATCTGATTACTGGGAGTGAGAAGAGGTAGGTGCCTTAGGGCATTGTGGTAAACCCCTTTGGAAGGAGATATCACCTCTTCATATGCAGTTAAAACTATCTTGTCTACAGGTGTCTTGTCTGAGATACTAGAAGAATTCTCAGTATTGGATAAGGGAACAGAGTGGGCGCACACTGCCTACAATTCCTATGTGGGGATCTGTCTGACCTCTTCAGCATCTAAGAGCGCCCCTTTTCCTATTCCATTTTGAGCACTTTAAAGGCTTCTGGAACCAGTTGGGGGGGGGTGTTGAGAAGGGAGTGAGGCAGGAAATCATTGTGCCTCTTCCTCTAAAATGGATCTGTAGGAGGTTGGATGTGCTGAACTAGTACATTTCTAAGGACAAAAACTCCCAATGTTTTTGAAGATTTTTTTTCCCCTGTTACCATGTTGCCAAGCAACATTTTTACAGTATCAGCAGCTGGGGAAACTGAATGTCTGAAAATGGTTTAAAGGGGAATAAAGGAGGCACCTAAGTTGTCTTTTGTCTATACCCTTCCCCTGCTGAGAGGGTGTACCCCTCACTCCACCAGCAGACTCCCAAATTATTAAACTAGAACTTGGATTTATTCATCTTTATGTACCTTTAAAAGTATTAACACTTGAAAGCAATGCTTGGTGGAGATGTAAGTCTTTGCTCTCTAGCTAATAGATTTTTAAATAATAGGTCTGGGGCAGATCTCAGAGGTCCTCCTGCACTTTTTGCCATGGAGGTCAGTTGCTGTTATCACTTGTAATGGGATGGTGGGTTCACACAAGAGTTAAAGCTTCTGTTTAGGAACTGAGAGTGGTTTTGAGCCTGTACCCAAAAGCCCTTCCTAGCCACACAGCAGGCATTAGCTGTTTACTCATGCTATGGAATTAGAGGCTAAAAATGCTACAATGCCTGACTTCCTCCCATGCCTTCGGCAGCAGAACCTGGTCTGACTTAATTATGATAGCCTGAGGGATGTGGCAGACTCCTGACACTGCTCTGGCATTTCTAGGCAAGTCTTTTTGTCTTGTATCACTTGTATGGATAGGACACTGGGGACACTAATGTACCAAATGCTGTTCGAATGCACAGCAACAGAGATTTCTTGCTCTGCAGAGTTTAGTCAACCTTTTCTTCAGACCCTCTAAAAAGTGCATATATTACCATAATATTCAGAGGTCAACAAAGCTGAGTCCCATTGAGGTAGCAGTGTGCCATTATATAGTAAAAGATGGTCTCTGCTCCAAGGAATTCATATTCAAAGGTGTTTCAGTCGTTTCTCTGACTCTTCTCAGCTTCTGCTCAACTTTAACTAGAATATTTTCTAATCAAGATCTAAAATCCACTTTGAGTCTCTGTCTCAGGTGACCTTCTAACTACTCAAACTAATGAGGATAGAATAGAAGCTGAGCTTTGGATCTTTGTATTCTTTTACAGTCTGAGCGATACATGTTTGCTCCATGCAGGGTAAAGGGAATTCTCTCCCTCTTTGAGCAGATAAACTGAAAGTAATAGACTTTGGAAAGACACCTGGATCAACACAGGTGGTGGGTCTTTTTAGCCTTCTGGTTAATAGGATGCAGTAGACAGCCAAATAAGCTTTAACAGATTGAAAGTGAAAAGAAAAAACATTCTCTGAATAAAACCACTTTAAGGTTAGACAACCCCTGCTTTTAGAAGTCATTACTGCAAAGACTCTAATATTATGCTTAAAAGTGTCTAAATCCCAAAGCCATAGAAGAAATCCACTTAGGACACTGCATAGGGGCTCTCTGGTGAAACTTGGTTGCACAGTATTATATATACATTAAATACTTCCAGGACTTAAAGCCACTTTCCAGTCACTAAAACATAGATAACTTTTCAGCTGGCAATAAAAAAAATCAATTATCTCTAGGAGGAGGATTATATATAATAAAGGGTAGAAACAACTATGTTCTGGAACAGTTACTTGACATTTCAAAAATACAGAAGTAATTTCTTTATAGCTGTTTAGTGTCAGAAGCTGAGACTGCTCTTAATGCAGCTAATAAGGTCTGTTGCTATTCAACTAGACAGGTGTTAAGCTTCCTGTAAAGCGCATTAACCCTTTATATGAGCAAGTGGTGTTAGACCTGTGCAGCCAAGCTCTGAAATAGATTTCCTTTTGGTAACTTCTGGCAAGCTTGCAGGGAGGACTTGTTTCTCTGCTGATTTATTACTTATCCCTCTGGCAACACTGCCTCTTTCAAGTCTGTATTTCTTCTTTTCTTTCCTTAAGTTCCAATTATATCAAAAAATAAAAGGTCATCAAAATGACAAAGGATAACGTAACAGCATTCTCCTTGGGGAAGGAAGAAAGAGAAATAAACCTTTTTGCTTCTGTTTTTTTGCAGACTTTAGAACTTGAAGTCTGACCTTCACCAAAACGCTGAACAGTCTTTGTTCCTATCTTAACTTTCTTTGAACTGTTAACATATCCCTATTGCTGTGTGCTTAAAATAATAGGGGTGGGTGGCAATAGCTGTTTATAAGTTACACAACTAGATTGTCCCTTTTAACAGTGAAATGCTCAAAGTACAAAGGCAATTTAAAAATTCCTAGAGGGAATAAATGTGAATTCCCTTGATATGTTACACTGTTCATGTTGGTGAATGTGACCAGAAGAACCTGAAACTTCAACCATAATCTGGGGAAAAGATCATGGAGCTTTAACACCAGGGTAGGATGGCTACAGCAGCAATAGTCTCCTGCATCTGAAAACTGCATACACCACTGATACATCTTTCCAGCCAAACTTCCTCCCATCACCCATGATTTCTGCAGCTTTCAAATGCTCTTGCCCTATTCCTTTTTTGGGTCAGTTGTTTTAGGAGTCCCTGTGCCAGCTGCCCAGGGGAAGAGGAGGAAGGTGTCTCACCAAATAATAAAGGAGGTTGTGTCTGGTTTCTCAGGATCTGAACCCAGCCCTGGATGTACTGTTTTATGAAAACATATTGCATCATTAAATGCTGCAGAGCTGCTGCATTGCTGCTTCTGAACCCAGCCATGTGTCTGTATTAAATAATGAATGCTATATAGTCATACTTGGTTAGTTTCTGTTGAGGAGCATTGCTATTTGCCTCTTACTCCAAAAAAATGTTAGCTAAATATTTGCTGATTTATTTTTTTGTCAAATACAATGAAAATTAATTTTCAGCAAATATATCCAATATGGTAATTGAGGACTTGATCCAAAGCCCATTAAGCGGAAGGATTCTTGTTGGATTTGGCAGGTGCTAAATAATACTGGGAAAAAGAAGCATTTGTGAAACAGGTTCCCATCTTGGTCCTGACTTTCTGCAATAGCTGCTTCATGGTGTAGAACTCTGTATAGGGTATAAGTTTTCTAGGCATGCACTAAAAACTTCATTTAATTACCCACTGTATTAGCTCATATAATAGCTGTGCAATCTACAGTGGCTGCCTGTCTAAACTTGGAATGTAAAAATCTATATTCAGAAATAGACTGCGCAGAAACACCTTCAAAATCTCATGATGTAGGTGTGCGCAGTTCTGGGGTCCTCAGTAGAAGGACATGGAGCTGTTGGAGCAAGTCCAGAGGATAATAAGGGGGCTGGAGCACCTCCAATACAAAGACAGGCTAAGATGGGGCTGTTTAGCCTTGAGAAGAGAAGCTGTGTGGAGACCTCATAGCAGCCTTCCAGTATCTGAAGGGGGCCTACAAGGATAATGGGGGGACTTCATCAGGGGCTGTAGTGATGGGACAAAGGGTAATGGATGCAAACCTAAACAGAGGAAGTTCAGATTACATATAAGAAAGAAGTTCTTAACTGTATGGATAAAGTTGCTCAAAGAAGTGATAAATGCTCCATCCCTGGCTGTGTTCAGGGCCAGATTAGACAGAGCCTTGGGTGACACTGTCTAGTGTGAGGAATCCCTGCCCATGGCAGGGGGTTGGAACTGGATGATCTTAAAGTTCTTTCCAACCCAAACCATTCTATGATTGCTATGTCTTTTAGACCCAGGTAACCTGGGGAGAACTGAGCCAGGGTCTTGTTCTTTTGTGATTCACTAGGTTTAGGCTATGATAATTCCTGTTTGTTTGGCCTAGACTAAAACGAGGAAAACACTTCCCACTTACACAGCTGGGCTGAAGTTGAAGGTGCAGATGTCAGTGTTGGAATGTGGAAACATGAATAAAGCTTGAATGCAAGGCAGGTATCAGTATGTGAGGTCATGACTGATCGCAGGCATAATACTTAAGTTGAGCAGAGTAATTTCCCCAGTCTTCTTGGCTAAGCTTAATACAGTAGAATTTTTTTGATGCAGAAAAATCTAGGGTATTAGAGGCAGGCGCACTATATTGGCAGATTAAAATCTTTCCAGACCTCTTAGGGTGGAGGCAGCTATACCTCAGTACGTACCAAACTGCTTGTGCTTAGAGCACTTTCCTAGTACATGAATGCTAGTGTCATACTACATCGATAAGCACTTCTGTAGCTGCTCAGGAAGCAAACGTGGTGAGAGTCAAAGTTATGCTGTGGATTAGAAATTGGGATCAATACTAGGATCAGTGGGGGATTTTAGTGGTGAGAAACCAAAACTATTTATCAACAGCCTGGATAGGGGCCAGCAGATGAAGTGACAAAATCTGCAGAGTGTATGAAGGAACACTGCAAACTTAATCAACTTAACAGGGTAGCAAATGCTACCCCAGCCTAGCTGAGCCTACTGCTACCTCATAGAATGTAAATGTACCAGCCTGTCTCCTGGCTGCAATGTGTTCACAGCTGCCTTGGTGCTGAGATGCTGCAGGAACAGAGAGAAATTGAAATAACTGAAAACAGAATCAGGACTTCATGGGAGGAATGTGAGTGATGAGCGAGGGAGAGGTAGGAGATTGAAGGAAACTGTCCTGGATTAAGTTAAATTAACTTGGTGAGCTTTCTGTTTTTCAGAACATTACAAAATGTTATCTTGTATGGAGATTTCCAAGAAAACAATTGACTGTAAATCCACTTTCAGGCCACTGTGACTTTTTCTTCCTCCACTGGGCTCCATATAGCTACAATTAATAATGGTCACAAGTGATAATACTGAACATCACAAGAATGAAGTAAGGACCTGTAATGAAAGCGAAACAGCTTTTAATTGAGCCTTGGTAAGATGGGGTGATCCAGTTTTTGTAGATATGAGCTGTGAGAAATTATTCTCAAGACATTTGCTGAGAATTAACTCTGTAACATGCAGAGGCCAAAACTGTGGCTGTAAACTTGAGACAAGCTGGCTCAGAGCAGCTGGTGCAGTTTTGCTGCACGCTCTGTGCTGAATCTTGCTTATGCCTAACCTACTCTTGTCTCCACACCAGCAGCTGTCTGCAGGGATATTTGTACAAGTACAGCCACTTGCCAGTGCACATCATGGAACTTTGATGTCTGCCTGAAATCCTGGTGTTGGCTGCTTGGGGTGTTAGTATCTAAGTTAATTTCATGCTTGTAGTCAAGGATGAAATAAACAAATTGATGCTAAAGCTTTTGAAACTATGGTATGACAGGGCAGTCTCCTGCAGATCCTGTGTTCTCCCCTGTGCCCGTATCTGGAACATGGACAATGTGTAACCTGTATCACTACAGATGGCTGGTTGTCACTTGGTGCTGGAGATAGCATTTCTCCCATTTTGACTGGCCCAGATGGGTACATCTAAGGAACTCCCTGCTCAACCATCCCTGCTTATGCCTAAGCAGGCTGCTGCTGAAGCATGCCCAGTTCTACCAGCTCAGCAAGCAGGATTCTAATGGATTTCAGAAGACTCAGACATACTTAATACAGGCTCATCCCCAATCCTCTACTGCAGTCCACATACTATCAATAATAAACAAAAATGATCAAAGACTTAATAGTGAAAACTTTCTCTATTGTTTAACAAACTGACTGCCATAGATAAGGCTTTCATATTGCCAGCAGTAATGTTGTGAGATTGTATTGTTTTTCACACACATTGAGAAACCCCTAGCAGATCCAGATTGGATTTCCCCAGCATCTTTAACGTAATTTTCACAATGCTTCTTGGAAGTGTGCTATTAGCTTCATTTTGCAGATGTAGAACCAAGGTAAATATCAAAGACCAGGTATCTCTTCCTGTCCAGAGATATAGCATCATTTTCCCCTGCCACTTAAGACATTCCTGTATGGAATTAGTCATCTAAATAGGAATTATGCTAAATTGCGAGCATTCTCTTTTTGCCTCCATTTCTGGAGCAATGAGGAACAGATAATTTTTAACCTAAGAAGATTTCCATTTGGGATTGAGTTTTGGGTCGAATGGGGATTTGATGGTAATGGGAAGAAGCATTTTACCCAGTACTGATATCAGTACTCTCATGTTCATACTCCATTCCTTGGTCATGTTTGAGTCCACCTGTCCCTGTGCACAGCCATGTGCAGTAAACACCAACCTAATGGTGCAAGAATTTACCTGCCGAAGAACTGTTTCTGAGTTCAAGCTTTATCATGTACTGATATCTTTAGAGATAGTCAGAAGAAATATCATCAGGAAATAATACCTTCTGTTCAGTGCAAAGTAAGGTTGGTAGTTGCATCTAGAACATTAAGGCTACCATTTGATCAGAAATCTATTGGTCACTGCGCATCTTGAAGACCCTTGCTGCTGTGGATAACAGTTTTGTTCCCTTCTATTGTCAAAATCAACTTCTCGCAGGCAACAACTGAAAGTAAATGTGTACTATATCATGGCTCTGTTTTTGCAGAGGGTCATAGTCTATGAAAAGAATATACCTTTAGACCAGTGATTATAGCCCCAGGTTTTGGCTGCACAAGTATTTCATTTGTTCTGGTACAGATAAAAATAAATATCAAGCTAAACTGGGTAGAGAAAAATGGCTGTAGGTATGACTCAATTATACTAATCAATTAGAAATACTGAGTGGGAAAGGTAGCCAGCACCTCTGGAGTATCATTGATAAAGGTCTTCTATGTTTGAAAGCCAGTCTACTTCTCTTCCATTTATGCTTTATTAAAAGGTATAACTTCTCCTTAGAAGTTTTACCTCCCTTATCCTCAGGCTACAATGATAGCATACTTTTTCAGTGTTTATATTACTAAAAAGAGAGGACAGAAAATAAGATATCACTGAATAAATTAAATCAGCTATCAGAAATAGGATTAAGCTGCTGATGGATTTTTTAAGTATGTGTCATTTATTAAATCTCTCTGTTGAAAATTTGCATGAAACTACTACAGATTTTCCTATCTGTTGTAACAGTGTTGCAGAGTCCAGAGCTGGGAGCAGTTCCATGGAATTCTGGAGTTTTCCTTCTTGTAATGGCATCTACCTGACACTCTTGCCCTTAGCCTATTTCTGTTTAGCGGAGTTCAAGTGCTATTGCCATCAACTATTTCAAATGCAAGACAAAAATGGTATCTCCTTCAATGAAGAAAAGATTTTCTGCTCCACACTGCAGAATGACTCTTATATTAGTTGCCTCTAATATGTGTTGATGGGATTAAAATAAGTCTTTAGGAATGAAGTTTTGTGCTTAGGCAATGAAATGCTATCTATGTAAGTGACAACATAGCTAAATGCAGGAGGCGATACTGAGTTTACTTGGTATGCATTTGGTTTAGAGGGAAGAATGCAGTGATTTAGGCTATTTTCATAAGGAAGCAGCTGCATAATTTTGCTTGTTTTATGTGCTCCAGCGGTAGTAGCAATTTCTACAGCAGCACATGTGTATGTGCAAGTGCATCTACTGGTCTTATTTTTTATATCTAACAATATTTTCTGTACCAAAACTGAAAAAACATCATAGTTGTAGACTTTTTTCATATTCCTGAATTCATATTAGCTAATGCAGTTTTCTGGCATGTAGTAAAAATAATTGGGCTTATTTCTTCAAGATGCAGCTATTTCTTGGCACGAACCTGCTAGGAAGAATATTCAGATATCAAATGCAATGAAAATGTGTTATAATCAAGGCTGTTGGACACCTCGATGTAGAGGTACAAGTTGTGTACAAATGTAGGTGTCAGGAGCAAAACAGTATTTTATTTATCTCATAGTTCCAATATGTGGCAAGTAGTAGAATGTAAAAGGAAAGTCTTTCTACCTAATTAGCTGGTGGTATATGTAAAAGGTTTAAACGTGGTGATCATGTCAGGAATACAATGCCTTTCTAACAAAGATTTTTGAAATGCAACTTTTTACCTGTTATTACTCTTCTACACCTTCAGTAGTAGTACAGCTGTAGACACACGTGTGTGGTACCTGCAAAACAACTCTGAAAACAAGCTTTGCATTAACATTTCATCACTTCCACTTCAGCTACTGCAAAAACCTTATCTTTAAAGCCAAGAAGATGCTGAAGACTTGGTAAGTAAGAGTTGGGAGGTGAAGAGGGGAGGGAAGCACAAAAAATGAAACAAATAAGAATCAAAACACACATAAAGCCACTGGCATTATTTGGACAGACTTGGGTAACAATTTCAATAGGATTTAAATGCATCTGGTGCTCTTCAAATGTGTAAAGGCTGAGTCAGCACACTGGTAAAAAGTGAGCTCCATGATTTTTCCACTCTATCAGAAAAATATTAAACTTCATGGAAAAACACTTTTTGCAAGCACAGGTGACTCTGGTTTGTTTTTTATAACTGTTCTTAGTTGTGCCAGGTAAGCATGGATATGCTGCTTTAGCATCTTTCCTGGAGTAATTGCTACTGCCTCCATTCAATTTATGCCAATGTAAACTGGCATTTTGTTACTATCTTTTACATAAATCAAGTTAGACCCCTCCACCTATCTTAGTACAGTTAAACAAAGCTTAAGGCACCTGGGGCCTCTGCTGGTTTGTGGTAGTAGACTGAAATTAGATGTTTGAAATTGTTACCACCCTTATCCATCTGCTTTGCTTTCCTACCAAATGCCACTGCCCCGAGTGATGTACGAGCATCCTGTGAATCAACTCCTGACCTGCTGCAGTTCTTAGGCTGGTGCATTCAATTAAAGCAGAATCAGTTTTAACTTTGCAAATCGCAATGTGACTGTGTTAATTCTGACTGCAAGCCAGTGTTTTACAAAACATCCAAATTCAAGCCAGAATTCTGAAGATTGGGTTAAAAACCCCAAACCCACAAAAACTTCTTATTGAGATTCATGGCACATCATTACCTGCTTCTTTCTTAAAAGCAGTGCATAAATACTTGTTATCCTGTAAACTCCCTTTCCCTGCTCTTCCAGACAAGCTGTGAGTATTGATGCTGTGTTTATTCAGGATAACAAAATATACTCTCTCGTGAATAATAAACTGACTTTTCCCCTCGTCTTTTTAAATCTCTATGAATTTTTTAAAGGGGGAATATTTTCTTTTTGCAGCTGCTGCAGCAATTTGCTGTCATTTCATGGGATTGAAGGGTAGTGAAAAATGTCTATTTAACAGACAGCACAATAATTAACACCACCAAAAGAAAATTAGCTTGAGCAGATAGGTGGCACAAAGTGAGCTGTGGGGATGAAATTTCAGAAGTTACCTAAACAGCTTTAGTGCTCTTGTGCAGGTGGTGAGACACAGGAGCAGCCTTTAACAAAATGCTATCAGACAGCTTTTACCCTTCAAAAAAAATCAACTAAGTGCTTATCAAAACACTTAAAATTTATGTGGTTCCCTAGATGCTTGCTTTGCAGGATCTGTGATGTGAGAATAAGCTGTGAGCGGAGATGCCTTCAGTATCAACCACTCTGGCAAAGTTACCTTTTAATTGTCTCAATGAGAAAAGGTGGAAAGAAAGTCCCCAAACCCACTCAGATTCTGAGGATGCAGCTGACCCCTGTGTAAACCCCCTGCAGAGCTGAGGGCTCCTGCAGACAGTCTGCTGCATGCATTTTGGTGGCTGTCAGTCAGGTCTGTCATCCTGTCTGCTTATGAACAAGCGTTTTTAACGTGTGCAAGATGCTTCACAGGGAATGACAAGAAACTTGCTTCTTGGTTAATATCTTCAGTTATCTACACCTCAAACTTCCTACATATGGATCAGCCAGAAGATTCTTAAGTGTTCTTTAAAGCTTCTATTTTTGTTTAATAACTGGAAATCCCTGGAATGAAAGGAATACTGTGGGATTACTTTTATTGGTTACTAAGACTTACCTTTATAGCTGCAAACTCTCCCAAACTCACCCTAGAGATGTACAAACCTGCCTGCCAACTTCCTTTATAGCAGAAGTACTGCCTGTACCAGATGTTCAGAGCTTCTGAGTCAGAATTCCAGAGATAGTGACATTGCTTTAAACACATATTAATAATCTTTGGTCTTCTGAGCTCTAAAGTTCAATAGAGCCATGCCTTTTTGATACCTCTCCCAGTTTTAGCACTAAAATATACAGTTTTGCTTATGAGCAGATGCCGAGACTGCCATTTGAAATTCTGTATGAATTTGTTAGATGGAGCATTAAAGGAAAAGCTCAGCTATCATGAAGCTGGTGATGTGATTTAGGTTTGGCATATATAGAAAGCCAAATTGTAACAGAGCAGGGGAGATCACTGTCCAGGCTTTGGTAAATTAAAGCCTGCAATAAGTACTTTGTGGGGAAATGGGCTTGAAACTTGGACACCTGCAATACTTGTGCCTTATGTTAAGGATTACACAGAAATAGGACAAGAATCAGCTCTCCAACTCTCAGCTTAGTCCAGGTTCTAGCTGAGTCTTCGTTTGTCATCTTTGCTCACACAAAATTGTGTGAGCTGCTGGGATCAGCTGCTGAGATGATCCCAGGACAGATCCTGCCAAGCCATTTGCTGAGCTACAGATGAACACTTTGTGTTTTGTAAAGAAATAAAAATATTACCCATTACAGTCATGCCTTCCTCAAAGTCAAAATTTTTCCACTCATGCTGAGAGAACAAGGCAAGATGCTTAGACCTTAAGGAGTACATAGATTAATCACAGTTCTGTAAATCACTCTTATATTGCAGAAAGGTAGCTCTGAAGATTTATTTTCTTTACATGAACAAATTACCTTTGTGTAAGGAAGTAATCCACCAAGGACAAAATGTAAAGGTGGAGAGTAACAAGGCCAGACATCTCCTGTGTAAATCTAGCTAGGGGGTTAGAGGTGATGCAAAAAGACTGGTTGGTTCCTGGATCAGGTAACTGCTGTAGCAACTCAGGGAAGGCAATGTCTGTGTCTGCCTTGCTGTTCAAGTTGGCTGTGCCTTAGAATCATAGAATAGTCAGGGTTGGAAAGGACCTTAAGATCATTCAGTTCCAACTCCCCTGTCATGGGCAGGGACACCTCACACTAAACCATGTCACCCAAGTCTCTGCCCAACCTAGCCTTGAACACAGCCAGGGATGGAGAATTCACAACTTCCCTGAGCAAACCCATTCCAGTGTCTCACCACCCTTACAGTAAAGAACTTCTTCCTTATATCTAATCTAAACTTCCTCTGTTTAAGTTTTAACCCATTACCCCTTGTCTTATCACTACAGTCCCTAATGAAGAGTCCATGCCCAGCATCCCTATAGCATCCCTATAGCCTCCCTTCAGATACTGGAAGGCTGCTATGAGGTCTCCATGCTGAACAGCCCCAACTTTCTCAGCCTATCTTCATATGGAAGGTGCTGCAGTCCCCTGATCATCCTTGTGGCCTCCTCTGGACTTGTTCCAACAGTTTCATGTCCTTTTTATGTTGAGGACACCAGACCACTCTCCTTGCATGTCTGCCAGCTTAATTAAACTGACTTCAACTCAAACCATCCTATGATTCTATGACTCTCAAAGACAGTGATGTAACTCTGAGGGAGTTTCCTGTTTCACAGCCCCTTCAAGTGCTATTCCTGTACTCTGTGGTCCTGACCCCTGAGCAAGGCTCTGCTGTCCCAGTGTCTTTTCTTGCACGTTTTTTTTGTTTCTTACTTCATATAGAGTTAATGCAGAGACCAATTTTCTGCAGCTCCTTCTTACGTATTTGAAGACTCTTTCCCATTAATCTTCTCTTGATTAAGCAGCCTCAGATTCTTAAGTTTTCCTGCTCAGCTGTGTTTGCCAGGCTATGAGGAGACATTCAGCTGCCAGATGAGTCCTGCATGTGTATAATAGCTCAGCTGTAAAAAGAGCTGCTGTGTAAGCATTATACCTATATGCCACCAAAGCCTTTTGTGACAGCAAGTGAAGGTGTGACATAGCAGAGATATTGGGGCAGGTATTGAGCTAAGTCAGCATTGTCACTTCTGTGAGCTCTGCACTTGGCACTGGTTGAAGAGCTAATGCTCAGGGCTGACAGATGCAAGATGGGAAGAGGGGTTCTGAGTGTTTCATTTTGATGATGTGAATTACCTAGGAGAGTTGGTAATAAGAATGCCTGAAATAGGGGAATGAATGGAGCTGACCAAGAAAGCCTAGATGAAATCAAGTATAATGCTGCTGTTCACTTGTGTCTAGAGACATGTCTTGCTGAAGAATATGTCCAAAGCCCTAACAGGAGATTGTAGTAAGGGACAACATAGTAAATATACAAGTGGAAGTATCAGAATGGGAATTAGTCAGCCAGAGCCAATGACTGAGCTGTTAATGTCCTTCTCTGATTTAGATTGATTCTAATTGCAAACATAAGTCAGTTGATTGTATTCAGTCCTTATTTATGATCAGTTCTGATTACACAAATTATGACAAATATGAATTAGGTTGTAACTAGCCCAGCAATAAGCTCTATGTTGCTAGGTAACAAGCCAACATTATTTCAAACAACCCAATCTAGGGGAGGCAACTGAGCTATTGTTGTTCTCTGTTCCTGCTCCTTGTTCTTTAGGATTGCTGTTAAGAGCCTTTTAAATGTCTTCTCCTTAGCATATGATTTCCTGGGAGGAAGGATAAAGGTTTGTTGAATTTCAAGCAGGCACCTTTGCATAGTGCTCCATGTGACAAAGGTTTGTGGAACAGTGACTGTGGGACCAGCTGTCTCTGTGCTGTAAAATGATGCACTCCTGATGGTGAAGTCATTGCAGAGCAGCCCTGAAGCAGCAGGCTCTGGTGTCATCCAATTCCACTGCTCGTAACACTTAGTTCTGCCTTCACTGCTGTCAGTTTGTCTGTTCTTGTGGTATTGGAATGGAAATGGTCTTTATCTGACCCATGTTTTGGTGACTTCATGTGAAACCTGAGGACTGCTTATACTAGACAATACCATCCCAGTACTGGGGAAGCTGGACAAGATCAGACGCAACCCAGAAACAGCTACCAACTTTGCAAAGCTCTTGCAGGATTTGCCTTGGTGCAAGGCTGCTGCTCAGTACAGAGCTACATCTTACATGTGATGAGCAAAATAAAAGTGGTGGAGGCCAGAGTGAGTAGATTGGCAGAGCCATAGATAGGATAAGTTTAGTACAGTTTTTCCCTACCTGCCAGTAGGCATCCTAATAGAAAAAGCTCTAGGCTTGCTTGAATCAGTGTCCTGGAGGCGATCAAGCCAACAGGCAAACCCCACGCAGCTTGTTCCCTACTGAGGACTGGAGGAGGTAGCCTTTAATCAACCTGAAAATAACCTGAACATTGCACTGAAGCATCTTTGCTTCGGAGATGTGTCAGGAGCACTTTCAATCTTTTATCTTCCCTGGAACAGCAGGAGAAATGCCACTGAAATGAGCCCTGTAATTTCTCCTCTGTAATTATACCTGTCACCACTTCCGATGGAGCTGATATAAATAGCCAGTTCTGCCTTCTGTTTGCAATTGTGCTTTTCTAATACAAAACAAAAAGGGGAGAAGCAAACTGCCTGCACCCATCTCTGATGGTAAGGCCAGCTCTGATGTGTAAGATAAAGCATTCATGCACTGCAAATTTGCTCTATATTTTGTAGCTTGACACTATATACAACACACCACTCTTGTAATTGTTTGCTAAAAGTAATGGCAAAATTTATCACGTGATAAGGTCTGCTGAAACCAGACGGCATGCGTTTTAATGTATGCTTTTATTTTTGCATGCCCAGGGTCTACTGTTAAATCCACGCTTGTCTGAAAACAAAAGTCAGGCCTGTGCCACTGTGAAATGCAAATTGCCATGCTTTAGTCAGCATTCATTTGAAATCCTCATGTAAGCCAAGGGAAATTCACAGCTCTTTCCTGGAGTTGTAGGAGCTGATGCATTCCAGCAGAGAAAAGAAATTGCAGTATATTGTAAATTGTTCCAGTTTTAGTATATTGGGCCAAATTTGCTAGTAGCAGCAAATGCAGTCTAGCTGACGTTAGTGGAGCAGTAGCAATTAAGACAGATGATGATCTTTAAAGTTGACCTAACCATCATTGCTCTGGGACAAGAGGCCAGTGGCTTGGTTAATTGTCACTGACTCTTACTGGATGCTAGCAGCTTGGTGGATTTACGAATCACTGTACACTGGGATGTTTAAACTACTTCCAGCCTCACTAGTTTCAATGGTAAACACAACATGTAGTTCTCTGGCCTTGCCTTTAAGCAATAAAAGCCCTAAAATACATGAATAAATACTTTAAAATAAAACCCCTCACATAATTTAAATTCCATCTCTGTTCCCAAATATATATAGAAAAATCATATGGGGGAAAATTCATGCATTTATACAGGGTGTTCAGATACTGTAATAATGAGTTATCACAACCAGAAATAACTAGAAATTGAAACAAATGAGGGAAGAAAAGTTTGTTTAGTGTGACAACCAAAGTTTAACAGCTCTCAAAGTTCCTTTTTACAAAACTTCCCAATTGGTAAAGGGAGCTATATCTACCACAAACACCTACCTAGGGAAGGGATAAAGTGGACACAGCAATCAAATCTGCGCAGAATGTGGCCTGTGGCTTAGACCACTGGTTTTACTGGGGTTCAATTTATATTGATACACACCACTTTTATTTTCTGCAGTTATAGAATCATAGAATAGTCAGGGTTGGAAAGGACCTTAAAGCTCATCCAGTTCCACCCCCCTGCCATGGGCAGGGACACCTCACACTAAACCATGTCACCCAAGGCTTTTGTTAATTCAGTTCCCTGAATTAACTTCAAGAACTTGATAGTCATTAAAGAGCAGAGACACTCTCACCCTGCTTACACAGTTTAATATGAGGACATTCAAAATCCCTAATCTCTTCACAACACCCACTTCTATGCTCAAGTGAGTGGTGCTGTCTCACCCAGCGGTTTTCTGCTCTCTGAAGTGAGGACTTTCTTCCATTTATGGCTGAGTTGAAGATTGCAAATATTCAGCTAAGAAATGCAATTAAATATAGGTTCCTTTATGTGCATTGGAGTATTCAGGCCCCCACTGGTGACTCCAGAGGGAACTTAGGAATGGGAACTCCCCTACCTCTGGTGAAGTCACTTACACAGTCAGGTCCAATGGTAAAACACAATGGACACCACACCTCTCAGCACCGCTTCCCTACTTGGATATTCTCAGGAAAATTAGCATTAGGGTTTAAAGCTTCATTTGTCTGAACAGCTCAGCATCCATAAATGAATTATGAGAATCAAGGTAGCATTTGTTACGCTATAAATAGCAAGAGACCAAACAGGGCCATTGTGCAGAGCATCAGTTAGGCCTCTTAGTGAGCCATAGAGGTAAAACTCCTCAAAACAAAATTGCATTTGCAATGCAGTGAATCATGAAGGATGTGTACCGGGTGTCAGGGGAAAAATAAAGCAGGAGTGGAAGATTTTTGCCATGCTTTGTTCTGAAGCTGTTAAGTGTCATCATTCTGGAGTAACTGAAACAGCCCCAGTGACTCTTCTGCAGTTTTGTCTAGCGAAACTGTGCATCCCAGAAGCAGACTGTACTGCTGTTGATATAATCTAAGGTGGTAAACATGTGCTAGCAAGTTTGGACTCGTTGCAAGTTTGGACTCGATGTAAGTTTGAAGAGGCTGCTCCAGGAATCCTGCTTTTTTTTTTGTATGGGGAGGGTGCAGCTGGACCCTGTGGCCAGGAAGGGAGATTCCTGGATGCTGTTAAGTGTTACAATCCCTACCTTTCCACCAACAGTAACTTATTACATGCAGGAAGATAGTCTAAGACAAGCCATGCAGCAGAAGCTGTTGTGGTTTGGAGGTTTGTTGCTAACCCTTTTCATTTTCACAAGGCTGTTTCGGAATGTCTCTAAATGCCCCTGTCTTCTCTGCATCTCAGCACCTCTTTCTCTGAGATTCTCCCTCGGTTTTCACACTGTTGTCAGCAAGCTGTATGCTTGGGAGGGGACTTGTTTCTTTCTTTAACGGCTTATTTTCCCCAGTGTTATTCTCCCCCACCCAGCAGCTCAGAGGATCCATCTCTTCAGTGCTCAAAGCTTGAGGGTTCTCTTCCAGGGCTGTGGCTTTCTGCAGTACAGGAATAATGCTGACACATCCCGGCTCTGAATTCTTATTGAAACAATAGCATCTGCACAAAAAAAAGATTTATTACTTCTAAACTTGTTTTGGCAAATGCTCACTTTTGGCACTGGGTATGTCCCTTTAGCCTGTCCTCTTTTACGTTTAGTCTTAAACAACATCCTATTGAGCCCTTAGCATGTTTCTGAAGAACAAGCATGTACCAGCTGATCAGTGTATACATGAATTAGAAAGCCATCTCTTCCCTTTAGCAACAACAAAGGAGACCCTTCACCTACCCTTGGTATTTCCTTCCCACTCTTCAGCACGGGGTTCCTCACTTGCCTATGTGCTCAGCGGGGCCTCAGCTGATAAAAGAGGTAGCAAATCAGAGACATCCAAATGCCACCCGCTGTGAGGGAGATAGAAGCCTATTGATGTACTACCACCCACCTTTGGTAGCAGGTGCCCTTCCACACCGCTTCTCATGCAGTCCTGTTTGGCACAGCCTCCACTGATTTCTGCTTTTTTTTTCTTCTGGAGAGCACAATAGCACAGTTCATGGGTATTTATTTATTTCTAGCCCCACCAAACCTTACAAGTGCATTCCCCTGAGTCCTTTTTTGAGAGTTGAACTTGCACAGGTTACTGGGAAAACAAAAGAAGCCCTGGTGGGTTTGTAGAGCAGAATAATCGACAGAAGTGATGAACAGTTAATGTATGTGAATGTTAGCTATTTTCTGCAAGAGCTAATTGGTACAAGTATACAGAGAGTGAACATGCCTACTGCTTCACTTGCAACTAAGAGCTCTGAACTTGGATCATGAGGTGTATGGCAAAATCTCCCTGGCACTGCAGCCTCTATAACATTGATTACAATATATAATCCACTTACAGGACAAACTCATGGAACTTGCAGGCTCAGGGAATGTTTTGCAAAAAGCTAACAGCCACTTCAATGTATATGAAAAAGGAGCACAGCGTGACTCTCATGAATAGCAGCAAATCAAATCCAAGCTGCGTCTCTCCAAGAACAGAACCAAGAAAACTGTTTTTATTAGTTTTTAGAGGCTCTGAAAAGCAAACTGTGCAAGATTCTCTTGCACAGTATTGACTTGAAAAGCAGGGCCATGGCATTTTAGTTATTACATTGAAGGATTATGGCAAAGGCTTCTCTTGCCTAAGTAGTCAGATAAAATTATCTGGTTGCTGTAAGTTGTCTTAACACCCCCTGTAATTACTGCAGGTAATTGTGTCCACAGAGCAGCTTGTTCTACCTATGTGAGGAAGGGAATGTGTTACCTAGTCAACTAATGTAGATAGGAAATATATTGTTATATGGGAAAAATGTTTTGTGACTTTTCTGCCATCATGTAGCAGAGCTGTAATGAAACGGTGATCTGAACTCAGCCCTTCTGCTCTCTGGTATGCTAGTAACAAAAGGAAGTTCAGAGAAAATGCTGTCTGTGGCTGAGTGGAAGGGACAGGCAAAGTCAGACCATTGACTGAAAAAGCATAATGGTATGCTGAGCCTTGAAAATGATCTACAGTGCCTTCAGTTTGCCCTTGTCTGTGAGCCTCATCTCAGTGCTTAGAAAGATCATTCATTTTGGAATTCATTTCCATGGGCATGGAAGGCAGAAGGCAACCAGGAACAGCCAATACTCACTAAGGGCTGATTATGCTTGACCAACCTGGGAGCCTTCTAGGATGAAATGACTGGCTATCAGAACTTTAACTTCACTAAGGTTTTTTGACAAGATTTGCAGTCTTCTTATTTGTTAGCTGACAAAGTATAGGTGGGACAAATAGGCTGTTAAAGCCCAGTCGTCCAGCCAACTTTCAAGCTATAAGAAGTAATCAGTGCCGTGAAGCTCCAGTTTTCAGCTGCTATCAAGAAGACTCTGTGGGTTATACTGGAGCCAAAAGTGTTCAACATTCACACCAGCAATTTGCAATAAGAGAAGGCATATATGAGAAACTTGTGGACCACAAAAATGAGATGGCAGGGTTGATGAGCCAAGCAGCAAAGCTTCAGTTTAGAGGGAAATGGGGAAACTCAGTGACTTGATGAGCCAATAAAAATTCAACAAGGTAATGGAACAGAACTTTTCCCTAGTGGAAGGTTGCAGAGCAAGGGACCAGTGTGAAGTTAAAGAAGTGGACCTCAGGAAAAGACATACTTGCTAGAGGGTGTTGCAGCATTAGAGCAGTTTAACCAGGGAAGTTGCATATTCTTAATTGTTGGAGCCTGTGCATTAATGAAGAGATCAAGATTGCTAATGACAAATCTCCTGGGTGTTTGGCAGAAAAACTTGCATGGAAAAGAATACTTTGTAAACAGCATTTATGAATAACAAACTAGTGAGGCTTCCTTGCCCCTGGGATGTCATGGAGATGACTTTTATGCCCTCTTGTAATAACTGAATTTTGAAGAGCCTTTACTCTTACAGCTTTCCTGAACCCTCATGAACAGGTCTAAATAGTAGGCATAAAAGCTTGGGAAAGGACAAAATGTCTCCTGAAAACATCTTGTTCTTTGTTACAAAAGATTTCTATTGAAAACTAGCAGAGAAAATAAAGGGAATGGAATATATCTGAAGAAGAATGATACTAAATAGAAAAGGATCTAAAACTGTCAGTGAAACAAGTCTTTCATTTTGTGTTCTGAAACTTTTTGGTTCAATGCCATTTACATTAGTCTTGGTAGAGGAACATAACACTGAGCATCTTCTGGCCTGGAAAGTTATAACAGTGACTTCTCAGTACTCCATGCTTCCAGTCCTCCTGAATCAGTTTTTCTTTATGTATCCTTTGGGAATGTCACTTTTTTCCATAAATGTCCCACACATTGAAACTCAGTTATTTTTCAAAATATGTATATTTGTAAGGGGTTGATTTGGAAATTATTTACCACATACCAGGATTCAGCCTCCTTGCAGAACTGTGGAGCAGTGACCTAGCAGTTAATTAACAGAGGAACCGTTTCGGGTGGCATGTCAGTTTTGTAGGTGTTAAAGGAATCTTTAAATTCTGTTAGGATTACAGCTCCTCATGATGTGATTGTTAACTGAGTGTAGGCCATGTTAGTTCCCGTTTCATAAATAAAGAGGCAATGAAGGCGAAGTTTTTTATGAAGACAGTGCAGATGTAAGGGGAGAAAAAAAAGAAAGCTGGAGAAAGGATGATCCATTGTTCTGACATATTTTTAGTACTTCTAACCTTTCCCACAGCTTGCTGCTTGCTTTCCTTGCCAGCGGAAATGCGTTCTGTTCATTTCTCCATTTCTTCCTAATGACCTTCTTTAACTGAAGCTCAATTAATCTTTTAAGAAAAGTTGACAGTAAGAAAACAAATTGCTTTGTAGTCTTGAAGTGTTAAAAAGGATTTGTATAGCACTTGTCTTCCATTAACGCAGCATTTGAGAAGTCCAGATGCTTTGCCATAAGTCCTCTCTCTGAATCTATTAACGACCTTAAAAAAACACAGAAAATAGCATGAGGGAGTTTCTTTTTGTCCAGAACACTGAGTGTTTCGTTTCCAAGAGGTTTATGTATCAATGTTCTTTAAACTCATCTTTCAAAATACTTGCATATTTGATCATCCGGAGAAGATGTGACTAATGATACAATCCATGTTATAAATGGTCACACTGAGAAGCACCAAATCTCTTCTGTTTTATTTAGTTTTCCTTACTATAATCAGGCAGCAACACTGTTGTGGTCTTTTGAGATCCTTGTTAGTACCCCTCCCTTCATGCATGAAGCTTTCTGTGTAATTGTAGTCAAAATTTCTCTCCTATGACCCTCTTCAATGCTGTCTTCTGCTGTTTCTGTTACTGTGTTCATCGGCACAAATTAAGTACAGCAACAACTGCATTTGTATCTTCTCTGTAAGGACTTAGGATTTGGCTCGCCAGCTCCTTACTGTCCTAAGAGCTTCACAAGGTTCCCTCACAGTGCTGTTGGAAGGTGGAGTGGAGTAAAAGAGACAAAACTATTGGAGGTGCTACTTCTACTATCTATCTACTGTGAGTCTTTTTGTTGACATTCATTGATAGGGAACTCTTCTAGCTGGAGTGAATCCACTATGGATCTTGTGTGGGTTCAGAGGTGCCACTTTCTGAAATATATACCTGTATCTCTTGCAATATTAAAAACTTGATCATCCAAGCAGGTCACAGATAGCTACCTAAAAACAACTGTGGTGAAACTGGGTTTTCATGGTTATGCCGGGAAGGGTTTGATAGGCACAGTTAAAGACAGCTACACAGTGGTCATTTGCTGTTCATTTCTCCTGTGTGCTTTTCAGACCTGCTCTTGTAAAATCCAGCTATTCTTGGTGCAATGCAGGACAGCTTCCAAGAAGGTTTTGAAGGCAGACATTTGGTGTACCCCTTGTAGATTTCTACAAGGGGAAGGGAACCCAAACCAAACACCTATTAAAACCAGCCCCAGCTCTTTACACAGATCTTCACATAAATGTATTTTCTTCTTTCAGTCCTGCATTTCTCCAAGAAAGCTGCTTGCTTGCATTCTTCAAGCCTTTGAGACAGTCATCTCTTCCCCCTAACATCAGCAGGAGCTCATTCACACTGAGCATACTAGTCCTTTGTTCCTTTTGCCTGCAGTTGCAGGATTAGATCAGTTGCAGGGGCATCTTCCAGACCGAATAAATTACATTGCTACTTGTTTGCTTGCTGCTTGATGTAATTAAGGTAAATTTTCATCTCCTGATTTCTCATGCTACACAAGAACAATATCAGTTAACGATAGCAGCGTTGTGGCTTTCAAATTGTAATAAAAACTGGTCTTGCAAGCTGGCTTGCTTTGGGGACCCAGACTGGGTGAACATGGCAGATGATCTTTCCAGAGATAAGCTGGTATTTGCTGAGGTTTTGAATTTGTCTAGAGAATGTTATAGTCCTAGAGTAGGAGGTGAGGAGCCCTTGGTTGATCACACATATTGCTGGCATCTCTAAGCCACAGTTTCTTAAATGGGTGAGGAAAAAAAAATACTTCTTGAGAAAATACCCTTCCACCTTCAGAAGTGTTATTGTTGTGACAGAACAGCTCCATTCAACTGGTAGTGCCATTGCCTCTGGGGTGGGAGGTCAGAAGTTTGTCTAGCAATGAGGCTGAAGCACATATCGAGGATGACACTGCAGTGCAGCAGTTAAGGAGGCTGTTCCTCTATTAAAGGTGACACTCGTTAGATGATTCATTAAATCTAGCTCCCTTCAGTTCATCCCTCTTGACAGGGCATACAGAAGTTAATCTCATGATATCGTTCCTGCAAGATAATCTCAATGTTTTGACCGGTGTTTCCTCAATAGAAACTAGTTCAGGATACTCAGGGCATGCTAGCTCTGTCTTATGTATGTGCTGGCTGCAGAAATTGCTTTCACAGTCTTTGCACTACAGGTATTTTGTCCTTGGATTTTCTACTTTAAATACAGCAGAGGATCCCTAAGCATAAGAAGTGCTAGGAAAAGCCAAATTCCATTATGAGTTTTCCTGCAAAGGACGAAACTAACTCTACCATTCACTGATTTTTTCCAATTCATTTTGACTGCGCTTCTTAAACAGTCTTTAGAGTCTGCCTCAGCTCCTTAGGTATTTCAGGGAAGCCTCAATCTACCGTGGACATCAGTTCCTCATGTGTAAAATGAAGCTAATATTTTTTCTGTCTCTTAGGGTTGTAAGGGGAATAAACTCTACAAATGCTTATGACATGCATAGAGACTGGGAATATAAAAGACTATAAAAGCCTGTTCCTAGGCTGACAGAAGTGTAGAATAGCAGAAGACAATAGTTGTGCTTTCCTGGTATCTCGCCAAACTAAACGTTTTTTTTAAAGCCAAACACACACTGAGTATACAAGACATGTTTGTTGCACTGACATTTAAGAAAAAGACAACAAACAAAAGCAGCATCAGCTCCTTGGGATGCAGATTGCTTTTGGAATAGATTTTGGTGTTAGCTTTAATCAAGCTCCTTATAAGTGTGCTTTGAAATGAACCTAAAAAAAATCTCTTTTCCTTTTAGCTTAAACAATCTGGTTAATTCAACACAGAAGTGAATTGTTTCACTGGGTCCAAATGTCTTTTTACTGTTAAGCTAATTTTCCTGATTAGTTTATCATAATTGTAATAGCCTCCTATTGGAAGTCAGAGGTAACTTGGAGTTAGAGGGGGTTTTTTTCCTTTAAAATCAAATCCTTTTTTAATTTGGAATATTATTTTTTTCTTGGAAGATCTATTGTTTCTTTTAAAGAAACTCAATTTAAAGACCTGCCAGGGGTTTATAGAAATAAAGATCACATCCTGCTGCACAGAGTGTGAGCACTGCTGAATGGGAGCAGGCAACATCCTGATGCTCTGTCACTTCAGCAGAAAGGTTCAAGCAGAGAACTCGGAGGTGAGTGCATGAAAAAGAGGCATGTAGGTGGATGAATAGGTGCACAGGAACAAAAAGTGCCATGTGGTGTTCTCCAGAGCAATAATTTTATCACTCTGGATGTAGCGCTCACTGTATTCTTCCTCCCTGTTTTCATTTAAGATGAGGCACTGTGCTGAAGCATGCATAGGTTCACATGCAGATTTCTAGGTATTTGCTCCCTCAAGAAATTATGTTGGAACAAGTGTCTTTATTCTGTGCCATCTCTCCCTTCCAGTGTTTGTTTTTTCTTGACTATCTAACAAACAGTGTTTGTGCCACCCTGAGCTGCAGATCTCATCCACAGGCACATGGAAGGAAGTGTGTGATGGGCTGCATGAAGGGTGCATGCAGGTTTTTGGAAACATCATAAAAGGAACTGCCAGGTTTTGAGTATTTTCTGAGATTCAAGCTCACTTGTGGGTGCTAAGTACTCAAATGTCTGGCCAGGAACTCCTTTGAAAATCTGGCCAAGATTTTGCTGTCTAGGAGTAGAGAGTGAGCACTACATATGTGGCTCCCAGCTGGGAAGGCAGACCACAGCTATGAGGTGAAGCATAGGGTCCAGGGGAGGAAGATGTGATGGCCTTGAGTCTTTCAGGAACAAGCAGTCAGTCTGCCTCTGTGCTGTGCTCTCAAAACCCTCAGGACTGAGGATTTTGGAGCAGAAAGATGGATAGATGCAGTTAATCATGTGTCCACACTTGGCTGCGTAGAAATATGCTCACAGTGAAGAAAGAATTTTCCTTGAAAGTTTTTCTTCTCTCCTTGAATAAGGAGATCCTACGTAGCATGGTCCCAATGATGGGAATGAAGGAGCTGGCTGAGAAAGAGGGGTCTTTACATGAGGCTATAGAAGGGATAGTTGTGGGATTTAAGTTTTTCTTGTTTCCTATAGTGGAAATGGTGGCAGGGGCTGTTAACAACTAAAGTTAACAGCTACTCTATTACTAGAGTACTGACACGGAAGAACCTGTCCTCTGCAAACCAGCAGTGATATTGGATACCTAAGCAATATGGATGAAACAATCTTTGTAGGGATGGGATTGTGATGAGTGGGAATGGGAATTTTTTGTTTGTCAATAAATCCATCGGATAACCACCATGCTGGGTTTTGCTGCGTGGTGCTATACCAGAACGCTGTAATGACAAATTGGATTGTTCAAGGATTAGGAATAGTGAACGATGCAGGACAATTTCTATTGTATTTTCATCACCCTTATGTTGTATGCAGAATAGCAGCATATAACACTAATGCACTGAGGCATGTTAAATGCGGGTCCTGTTAGCTCAGGAAGGAAGAGAATAGAGCCAGCAGTGACAGAGGAGCTTGTTTCCCATCAAGATTAACCAACCATTACCATATTATTGCTGTATTTGATTTTTCTCACTTAGATGTGTAATGGCAGCAGTTTACACCAGAAGGCAAAGGTGATTATTTTTCCATAGAATTGCCAGGAAAGGCATAAAGCCTCCTGCTACTGTCCTGACAAATAATGTGCTTGTTACCATCAAAATCATCAGTAAAATCATGAAGTATATTGTTCTGTAAACAGGAGGAGCTGAACACAAAGGAAAAGGCCTTCGGTCATATTATTTAGGTGGTATCTGCTGGGATAATACTATTGCAGGGATTAAATGTGTCATTCAAGGCAGATGCTACCTTGTGACTGTGCAGGTACATTATGGTTATACATGTGATGACAACATACCCCTGACCATACTAATTTGTTGATGGCTACTACTGAGGAAAACAAGAAACTGAGAGAAATATCCTGGTTTGTGACAGCAAAATCTAGGATGAAGACAGTGTCCATTACGTATGATACTGTGCAAAAGCCCATGCTGTGACAGTTCCTAGGGGCTTTACTTTAATTGCTCTGCTAGTTTTCAGACTGAGGACAGAGTGGGATGGAGGCGAGCCTGGGGGTTGGTCTGGAAAAGGGCTGAGAACCCCCCAGTCCCTCAGCCAGGTTCAGGCTGCAATTTCAGATCGTGCAGCCAGCAACAGTGTGGGCTTGAATTCCTTCTGCAGGGCTTATTACTGAAGAGGTTTGAAGTTCGAGTTAATACAGGGTGAAACAGGGGCTTCTCCAGCCCCCTGCAAGAAAACAGGCTGTTCCCCTTCAACCCTGGGATAAGGAAGAAACCCTGACCTTGCAAGTAAAGGGTCTTTGCAGTGCAGCTCAAACTGAAGGGGGGGAGCAGGAAAGCAGCAGCTGCTCATCCATCGTAGTGATACAGCTGCAGTGTGCTCAGACTGGATGAGGTGGATGGATTTTGATTCTGCAATGCAGCCGTGCATTCCTTCTGCACAAACCTGCTTGCCTGATTACACAGGCAAAGTAAATTTCACTCCAAGTCTCAGAGGAAAGATAGAAGCTCCTGAAAAGAATATGTGAAAAGAAGCACACAGTTTTTTGGGGACTGCCCTGATGATCCATACAGATATGTCCACTCAGCAGATTTGTAGAAGAGTAGCACTTTGAAACACTTAAAATTTGCCCTAAGTAGAGATGTGATTCCAAAGACTTGAATTTGTTGCTGTTTTATTTAGAAATTAAACACCAAAGATTTGGAGTTGTGCCCCTAAACTTATATGCAACAGCAATAAACACGTTCAGAAGAGGATTCTGACATTCATGGGGGTTAATTACCTTCTCGAGATGTTTTTTGCTGTGGATGGCTTCAAACTTTTTGTGCCCAAAGGCAGGAGAATTGATGGCAAGCCTGGTAAGTCAAACCAAGGGGCAGTGGAGCTACATACTAGCTAGGATGCTGTGAGTACGCTTGCCAGTACTTCCAGTGGAAGAAGAGTAGGTGTCAGGGATGAGTAATCCCTTAAGGTCCTGTAAAACCCCTGAAGATATTTGCCCTGTTCAGTGGCCCATAGAGGGAGTCTGGGGTAAGCTGGTGTCTAACTCCTGAAGCAGAGCAGCATACACTCCCTGCAGCCTGGGAGCTGCCCTGCCTTTGCAGCATGCAAGATTTGCTGCCATGCAAATGGAGGTTTGGAAGAAGTGGAAATCAATTACAAGCCTGTCTCAAAGTGTCCTTCCTCATTGTTAAAGGATGCCAGTGTCTCTCCCCCTATCAGCACTCTGCAGTTAGCATTAGTGGCTTTTTAATAACTTACTGGCAGCTGTAAGGGGCTAACCTTAATAGAATAAAACAAATAAAGCCAATTTCTGGGTTTCTTTTCTTGCACAGAGGACAACAAGCCTATGCAAACAGCTCTGGCTGTGTGTTCATGTCAGATGTGCTCACCTCTTCAATTAAGCCAGGGGATTTTTGTTTCAAGCAGTCAGCAAGTCCATTAAAACACAAGGTGGACAAAGATGCATGATTTGCTTAGTGCTGCAGTGAATGGTGCTGCTGTGAAGGCTCTGGCTTTGGTGATGAATGTTTCATGACCTAAGCTCTGGAGAACAGGATACTGACCATGTGAAGTGGTTAAACAGAAAATTGCCCAGGTTTTCCTACTTATTTGCTCTGAGCTGTATGTTGCAAAGCAGTGACGAGTGCAGCTCCAAGTTATAGGACTGCTCTCTGCTTAAAGTGGCTTCTCTGACAAGGCTATTCCTTCTACCAGAGACATATGTTGTACAGCCAAATTCTGCTCCACAGCCCCAGAATCGTAATGTAAGTTCTAATAAAGAAGTGCTAATTAGCAACTCCTGCAACTCCATATTGCTGACAGTTCAAACAGGCGGTAGGAGAGGTTATGTTTGATGTTACTCCCAGAGGTGAGCAAAGATGGAAATCCTTTAGTGAGCTTGGAATCTCCAAGGGTTCCATTAGTGTAGGTGCAGAAAGCTGACTGAAAGTGTATCTATCTAATTTCCTTATAGAGGAACAGTGATGTGAATGTTAGAGGAATTTCTTGCCAGGAAGAATGGGAACAAAAACAATGTAGGCCCCACAGCCTAGATGAGGAATCTCCTGCTAGCAAAATCATGCAATAAAAGTCTGTCTACGTAACTCAGTATAATCACAGGGGAAACCCAAGCAGGCTCTGAACAACCTGGAAGCGGTATTGTAATTTTAGCTGGGTCACTGCTGAAACTCGTACTTTTCAAGAGAGGTAATGAGCCTATGCAAACAACCTTGTCAACCCAGGTCAAGCTGAGACCCAGTGTCCTCATTTGTTGGGCTGTCCTACCTTCTGCTTAGCAGCTGGTGACAAGGCATTCTGTGAGGGACCCAGCAGATGGTATTGAGGAATGGTGTATAATGAGGCAGCATTGCAAGGGAGTGTGGGAAGTAGGTGCAATGGAGATTTGCTGCCCAGACACCACTGTGATACTCTCTTAAGTGCTAATATCAAACACACCACAAAAAGACTCCAAGCACTTTTCCCCTGTCTTATATGCAAGAGTCTTTGCTCTTCAAGACAGTCACAGTTATCTTCTTCAGCCTATTCTTCTACAGCTTCTATTAGAATGATTTAATTGATTTTAATTAGCTCTAATAAGGCACACATCTGTCACTTGCCAAAGACATCCTAATCAAAGAAGGGTCCATATTGTGGAACATCAGAGTTGCATTTCTTCTCACTAAACCAAGAAAAATATCAACAACCAAACCTCAGGAGAGAATTCATCATCTACCAAGCACTTGAGCACAGCTGTATCAGGTCTGTCTTGTCACTGCCTGGATGATTAGTGACATATCATTTGTTTCCTGCAAAAGGCATGTAAGTTGAGGGAACAAAGCTAGTAATTAGAGCAACACAGCTCAGATGAGACATGTTCTGCCTGAGCATCCAAATCAAACACTTGGCTCTGCTTCTTTGGATGGCATTTCTCCTACGCCTACCCCAGAACAGCAATCAAGCTGATTTCAGGCCAAGGGAGAAGAATAAAAGGGCTAGCAAAGGGATGTCCTTCTGCTTCACACTGCTACTCGGTGTTTTGTATCTACATCCAGACAGCCAAGCTTGCAGGTATTTTGTGAGATGAAAATGTACGCTATTTCTACTATATAAAGTTAGCATCTATTGCACACTAAGATTTAAAGAGTTCTCCACAAAGGTATTACTAACCAAGAATATACAAATAGAGTTTTGAAATGACTGTAAGCCCTGCAGCATGCTCTGAGAAATATCAGTTCTGGGCATGCTTGAGCCAACGGAGAAATGAAGTGGAAAGCTCAGGAGGACTAGTACAAAATTTCTAGCATGAGGCTTCTCCACCTCAGAACAGATGCCCTTTATTCTGATTTTCTTAGCAGCAAAGTGCCCTGCTACCACAGCAGGCTTTAACAGAGCCTACATTCCATCTACGCAGGCAGGTATCTGTCACTAATAGTCAAGATCTGGACTTTTTCTAAAAGTCATATCGTGACTGGAATTGTGATCTTTCTAAGCAGCATCTAATGCTTTTCACTGGCTTTAAGCGCTAATTGCATCTTTCTTGCTAATGTATCTGACATCTCTGTATATTAGACAACTGTTTGGAAAAGATGTTTTAGACTATATGGCATATCCCAGGAAAAAAAATGACAAAATGTTCTGTCTATTGCTGCTTTAAGAGTCATGGATCAGAGAATGTTTAAATTTAGGTGAAAACAAAAATATCAGCTGTATTTAAAGATGTTGATGAGCAAGTCAGAAAGTACCAGGCAGTTCCTTAACCAGTCAGCTGCCTCTCAGCCTCTCCAAAACTCTTAAACATGGTGGATGTGGCTCTTTAATGTATAATTGTCATTTAACATCACTGAAAGGTTCACCAGGGGGCCTGAATGACAATGAGACCCAGCATGGACTCACAGAAGTTCCTTCATAGCCACCTGAAGTGTTGCCATAGCAAGGTCTGCACCAGTCGCTGCTAATTCATACAGGCTGTGTGTTGCTGGCAGTGCTGGGGCAGGGGAAGCTGAAATAGGTTTATTTGTGCATGATTTTAAGAAGCAATTCATGCACAGCAGAAAAGCATATTACCAAACGAGGATATATATGAAGGTATAAACAAAGCAACCAAAAACTTAGATGACTGTTGTAAACTAGGAGTACCTGCAGCTTTGGCCAGAGGAAAGGTGGGAAAGTAAAAATGGGATTCAGAGAAAGGCTAATGGCTCAGGACAGGGAATACAGACTGTTGGCAAACCGAGGGCAATTTAAATGAAGGCTGGGCTAAGATGTTAGTTAGCAAAATTAGTCGTAATTGTAGGTTTGTCTAAATTTAGCTGGTTTGTAGCTGACAATCCAGAGGTGCGCTAAACCCTCAATCCACAGGACTCTTGTTATTCCTTTGAGAAGCTGTGGGTGGGATGTTTGAGGAAAACAGTGCCAGCAAGGAAGATGAATATCTGAGTGCCAGGCTGGTTGAACTAGCAAACTTAAAAATACTACTTTAGCAGTATGGTCAATACAAGGCAGAGTGGCCACCTTAGTTTGGAGAGTAGACCCTGGCAGAAATATAACTGAAAGATTACTTAGGTCTATTTTAGTATACTTGAATGTGCTTTGCTATAGGCAGATATCTGTATTTCTCTTCCTTCCTACTGGCGTCCAAAAGAAAAATAAATGAAATCAGAAAAATGTCTAGAAATCTCCCGATAACAGTATATCTAAATGAGATTCTCAGAAACATGGCTTGACCTTCAGCCATTCCCAGTGATTGCAAATATTGGTTTCCAGCATCTTGTTCACAATGAATGAATGAGAATATTCTCTCACTCTTAAAGTTCTCCATCTTCACAGAACTTTTTAGCTTAGTCATCAGTGCAGAACCATTTTCAGCCAAAGTAATGCGTTTTGCCACCTAAGAAGTGACAAGCAGCAGAAGTGGTGTACATCACTTGCTGACTGCATGCCAGTTTTTTCAGAGGTAAGAGCAGCATGGTAGAAAATAGAGGAAGAATCCATTTTTTGTCTTGTGTATCTTTAAGGACAGGACTTGACATTGCTGTAATCACCAGCACCTTCTCCACTGGCCACAATGTGTTGCATCAAAACCTGCTGAGCTGCCTGTGACGTTTCATCATTTTATATTTACTGCTGTTCTGCTATGGGGTTTGACTGCACTGGGGTAAAAGAGCAACTTCTAAAGTTATTTACAGCCCTGCTTGTTCCCTACCTTAATCTAATTATGAATTCTGATCGACTGACTGATATATAGCTTTTCAACTATTTTAGTCATATGAAGAGCTGGGGATCTGAACAAACAGTCAAACTTATGCCATTGCTCTGTGGCTATGATGTGAAGTGACTGAGCAACATATCACTTTATCAGCAGAGAAGAAACACAGTCATTCTGAGTGTGCTTGAGTTGGCCACAGCAGACTCAGGTTAGGAAACGTATGTCTGGGTAGCCATTTGGTACTAATTTCTTCTAAGTAGCAAAGAGCACAGAAACTACCTGCAGTGATTACTCTTCCATGTATTAGCAGGACTATCAGTTACAACATGCATCTTAGGATGGCATTTTGACCTCAGAAATCTCAATTCTTGCAAGCTGGAGAGACCAATGTTTTACATAAAGGCTTCTTAAAACGCTACAGGAGCTGGCAGGGTTTGCTGTTAGCTGGAAGACTCCATTTTGAGCCCTAGTAGGGCTTTCACCAAACATGATTCATTTGGCTAGTGACAAACAGGATCTGAACTCAACAAAATTTAATCAAAATAGGATAATGTCTGCAATTTCACTTCAAGCTCTTGCATGGAATTAGGATGAGCTTTGTGTTCTTTAGCTCTCAAGCGTCACTTCTTTTTCCCCTTGAAATTTCTCCTGGATCTGCATTATTATTGCTGCAATTTGCTTCACCTCCTTGTTTTTGTCTGTACAAGCCCACTGTGAGTGACTGCAGTGGAGATATTTTGTAAAGTAATTGTTGAAAAATAGATAATTAATTACCTGTCCTTTTCAATCTCATTTCTTATTCTGTAAATTATGAATGTAGAGTAATCCCCAAATCACAATAATTTTTGGGGTGTTTTCTTTTAAAATTCAAATGTAGCAAAATAACAAAACTTTTTTCAGGCAGTGATTTCTTTGGCATTTTCTCTCCTGTGACTTTTTTCTTTCCCGTTAGTTTCTCCCTTGTTCCAAAGACAAGGAGGAAATTACGTCTGCCTGGATCACGCTCAAGATGTCGTGTAGCTGCATTTTAATGAACCCATAATACTAACTTCTGAAAATCACCAGTTTTCTATCCTCAAAGATTGAGAATAATGGGAGATACCCACATTCTAGAATTGGTCACTGGGAGAAAGAAGATGGACCAATCATTGTGTGAACCAACAAGAGAACTGTGGTGACGTTCGCATTACTCAGAGTTGGTCCTGCGTGCTCCCCTTCCTTCCTGAATGTCTGTGGGTTCCTTGCCTTCCCACTGTTGTCTTTTGGCTTGGTTTGAGATTGGGCTCAATTTGCCATAAAGGGCGCATGCCTTGAAAGCTTCTTACTGGGCTTTTATTTCCTGGCAAGTCCGTTTTCTTGGGAAAGATACAAAAGCACACAGTTCTCTGCCAGGCTTCTGTGCTCCCATGCACACACTGCACCATAGCTGCCTCTCAGAAGCAAATGAGCCAATAGGGATCCTGACTTCTTTGCTGGCATTGTGTTTTCCCAGCCATTTCTCAGGCTATTTCTCTTCTTCAGTGCTCTAATTTTCTGCCCTTTGTCCTTGACTGTGTTGAGAAAATTAGAGATGCTTTCTACAGCCCATTTTGAAAATGAGGTGTTAGGTTATATAGCCCTGCAATGACAAGATCCATTATATATTTTAAAGTAAAGTGGAAACTTGTGTCCATCAGCCTCATGTAAAGCTATTCAGCATTGTAAAATGGTTGCCGTATGAAGAACTAACTGACCATTACTTGTACTTTAAATAATCATGTTTCTCTACGGCACACATTATTTTGCAGAAAGCCATAGCCTATTTCAGATGAAAGATGACACGAATGTATCTTCATCAACTCCATAATAATAGACTAGGGAATAAGCTAGGATTTCAGTTCACAACCCTTGTGATAGCCCAGATCTAGAGCTAAACATTATAGATCCTCTCCAGGAATTTGCACCATGTGATCACTATGTGATCATGCAAATAGCTGTAGGCTAAGCTCAGACAGATGACGTTCAGCTTTTAATCTTCCTTTAAGAGCTCTGGGGAGCTTTGTCTGAGATATGGTAAAACTTCACTTTTTGGCTTATAAGGGAAAGTAAAATTTTACTGAGAGATCAGAGAAGCACAGTAGCCACAAAGGAGGATGGCACATTTGGGTTAAAGAACTACTTTAACTTTATCTTTGGCTTCTTGTTGCTGTCACGGCAAATGACACTGATTTCAAATGAATATCCACTGTATGGTACTACCTGGGAAACAATTTCCAGAACACCCAATCCTAATTGATCACTAAACTAAAGCCAAATGAATTTTGAGAGGAGATTCCTTTGAAACCCTGTGTTCATGCTGATCTGCTGCTAAAATCAGATGGTGGCTATAATTGCCACCCATTTCCTCCGAAAGTTTTACCGCTACCAGGGTTGCCAAAATGCAGTTTTGTGTGGGGAATGGCCTTTTGCAAATGTGACATGAATCAGAACCAGCCACTGCTGGAAGATTGAAGATCTTGGTGAGGATGCGCCCATCTGGCTGCTTTTCCCTCCTGCAGTGGAAGAAAGACTGTTATCATCCTGACTTGCAAAGAGCTCCTCAAGGGTAGACAGAAGGTCCAGGATAGCTGTGTTATATATCACCAAGAAAAGGCAAACCAAGAAAAGCACCAGGAAGAGCATTAAACCCAACAACAGTACAAAAACACTCCCAGAGAAGCAGGACAGTGTAAGGGGCTGACCCATTAATAGTAAAGGTGCTCAGTTTGCTGGTTGCAACAGGCAGAGAAATGTATCAAAGGCTTTTTCAAATAAATCTCTGATAAAGAAAACATTGGTCTGTTGAAGAATGATAAATTATTGTTTCATGTGCATGGATCCAAAATCTATTGCATGGTAGCAGAGTGCCTTCTCTCCCCCTCATATTTTTCATGGTTACCTGTTACAGGAATAGATATATGCACAGTGAAAATCAGTATTTGACAAGCTTTTGCTGTACAGCAGACAGCTTTGCATTGTGGAAGGATCAAAAGGAAGATTTTTAAACACAGTGGGTATTCATCTGACTTTAACTACCTGAAATCCAAAGAACCTGTACACCAGTTTTTCTTCGTTCCTGATCTGAAAGAACTTGTGTTGGGGAAATGAAGTTGATCAGGTTAGTTTGGTGTTAGAGATCCTTCATAAATCCATGTTATGTATCCAATTTACTCCAAGGTCAATGATCTTATAAGGCAGTAATGCCTTCTGGCATAAGTATCTCATGTAGTGCTCTCAGAGATATTTACTTCCATCTTAAGTCAACTGCAAGACCATGTCTCTATGTTCATCTCCTCATGATATATTTTTAAGTCACACTTGCGTTATTTTTACCTTAAATCTCATACTTTCCATGCAACATCCTTGATTCATCTATTTTTGTCCTCTGTTTGCTCTCATGTCAGGGAAATTTCTACTCTTTGGCTTTCCCTGTGTGACAGGTCTCAGTCTCACTGTGTCAGTTCTGACCTTTGCCCAACGCAACAGGGCGCAGCTGGCTCTTTGCTGCTTTCAGTAGAACCAGCCCTTTTTGCCCTTTCCACCCTTTTGTAGCCAAACAGTGTTATTTGAGAAGAGGTTTGTCCTTCTCTGCTCGTTCAGTGCTCCTGCGCCTCTGGCTGTAGAGGAAGTCAAAGGGAATTGAAGGGACTTCAGTGCCTGAGTAGCAATGAGAGGATGGGATTGCTAATGTTTTTTACCCAGGACCTCATAGGAGCATCTGCAGTCAGCAGTCTTCCCACTGCAATGGGCTTTGTTTCTTGAGAGTCATGATATGGAAAAAAGCATCCACAATTCACAATCGACTTCTACAGTGACCTATTACCTCACCAGTGGTTGTTGAAGAACAAAAAATCATCTGCAATATCTAGTGCAAAGGATTTATGTTTATAATAGCGATTTTTCCATTACTCAAATGACAGCACTCTGAAATCAGCAGCTCTGTATTCATATTTAATGTAAATTGCAAGTATTGCATCTTAAAAGTGGTAACTGATTATTGAAGAGTAGTTGTGACACAACTGTGTAAATTTTTCATCAATTACATTGCTGTTACTCCTCATTAATATGCCTTTTAAATCAATTACTACTTAAGCAACAATAGCTACCCTGTGAAATCCAAAGGAAACTTCATGAAGCATCATTTCAAAATGCTTGTGGTACCTGCAGTGCTTCTTTCATTGATCTAGAAATCCAAGCCTACATACTTTCTAGTAACAAGCCATACAAAACTGTGGCCTGAAAAATGAGCAAAATGTATTGATCCTTTAAAAGAATAATAAAAGAAATTCTTTCCTTCTACCAAGGGATAAGCTGATAACGTCTTTGGGGTCTTACTGACTTATAGCACTGGGGACTTAGAGAAAAGTCACTGTCTTCATGAGGAATCCCAGTAAAATCAGTAAGAATCAACCAATCCAGTTGTTTGGCTACTTGGTGTTTTTACGTACAATCAGTCTACAAAGCAGACTTGGTTGCCAGACAGAAACCAGCTGCAGTGTTCAGTGTCGGGCTGGGTGGTAGGGAGTGCAGTGGGCAGTGTACAGTGGTGCCTGCTGCTGAGTGTACAAGAAATGGTGCAGTGTCCAAACTGTTCCTTAATGCTAAACTACAAAAGATGAGACTGCTTTACTCCTGCAAAGACTTGTCAGTGCCACACAAGTTATTGTAAGATTTCTATCTTCAGCAAAGTATACTTTAATCCTGTACAATTTCTTGACTGATAGTGGGATAATTGATGATCTCCATGAGATTTCAAAGCAAATGTCTGGTTTGAAAGTTTTTCCTTTCCTTTCTTTGTCCTTTTTGTCTTCCAGCTAGGTCTTCCAGAGCTCCGGTTGAAGATTTCTAATACAGTCCTTCCCTGACAAATATATAACTGCCTTTCATTCTTAAGCCACAAATAACTATTTATGTAACAGTGGGTAACTTAATAAGATAAAATAGGCTCTGTGTATTTTTAGCTGATGGCTTGCCTTCACCTATTATTCCTTCATAGCTCAAAGCTTATAAGAAATGGACATATTAAAAGATGCTGTAAACTGTTCTCAAGCACTCATAAATCTTTCCTGAGACTTTTTTTTTTAAACCTCTTTTCTTAGTCTTAACATTAAAATTGGCATATTCTGAGAAGCTGCCTTAAGTCACTCCATATTTTCCCTTTGCAAAATCTGTATTTTCCCATTTTCCAGAGTCATCTGCTTACAAGGCACAAGGCTCAAGACTGTTCCACTTGTAGTCCTGTGGATTTGCGCTAGTGTAATGAATGTGCTTGGACTCAGCAGGAGGTTCATGGTCCTGAAACATTGCTTGTGTTCCTTATTGCTAGATGTGGGGCTGTATGGAGAGGGGTGAAAAGAGTTTACACAATACTGGGAGTTGAAACAAAGAAGAAATAATAACCTGTTTTCATTTCAAGTCCTGAAAATAGTCTGATGGTACTTTCCAATTAGTGGGCCAGAGTAATAGCAAATAGCTGCAGTGGCAACTCAGCCCAGAAGACTTGTGACAGTACTATGTCCCCTCCTCTGGGAAGGAAGGAAATATCCTGTATGGGGTAAGAGGTGAATATGGCAGAAGCCTTCTTCCCAGAAACCTCTAGGTCATCGAATTTCAGCATCGACCATCCATAGCATGAAGAGGGAGAAAGACTGTGCTGAGCAGGGAATTAATATTTCAGGCTGAGATTTGTATCCAGTGCAAGTTTTGCTAGGAATCTAACGGGTAACAAGTCAGCATAAATGATCATTAACTAATGCAGCATTGTACCAAATGGGCCCATTATGCTTCATTCTGTTGCATGGAGTGCAAAATAAATTCTGGCTGATGGGACATATTCTTAGGCAAAGAGGGAATTTCAGAGAAGAAGCCTGTGTTAGCTGTCTTCTTGGTTTAATATACGTTTATAAAAAATATTATCCCAGGCTGTTATGGCATCATACACCATAAAAATACACAAGTAACAGATCTAATTGTCAAAGCCAGTGTTATACGCAGTAGTTGTAACTTGTCTTAATACACTACTAGTCTCACAGTGGATTTCCCAAAGGCAAACGTAACAGTAAAAAAGAGAGAATCAGATGTCAAGTCAGGAATTTTTTTTCCACATGGGCTAAGTTTGTTTTGTCCCAGTTTAAATGAGTTTTGTCCCAGTGCTACAATTGACATGATGGTTAATGGCAGGCAAGGAAACCTGGGGGGGGGGGGTAATTCTTTTCTTATAAAAGCATCTAATTTTGTTGGGTTTGTGTAAAGAGCATTTGCAGGAAAGGGCAAGATCATGCGCAGCTCAGGAGGGATGGCTGCACAATAGCATGCTATTGCTGCGTCTTACTGTACACTGGACAGAGCAAGAAATAAGCAGTAAACCCAGCACAGAGTCCCAGCAGCAATAACCTGGGGACTCCAACAAAAGGCTCTGTTCTCAGTTCCCTTATGAAATCCATGATTTTCAAAACCAGCCTTTTTAAGCTCTAATAGCAACAGACTCATGAGAGATTATGATTGTTGATTCCAGTGGTATCACTCCAGTGGCAGAGAGAGCCTGGAGCAGAGTCACAACTTCTTAAGATACACCCAACCAAAAGCATTAGGGAAGCAGTGTGTCAAAGTCTCTTTTTCAGTCATTTGCACTCTGAAAACAAGCTTTTGTGTACCAAAGTCACTAGTGTTTTCATGTTCCACAGAATTGGGTTGGGGTGGAAGGGGCTGTCATTTAATTTTTGTCTTCAGAGCCAGAGCTGGTTCCTGGAGCTCATGTGGCTAAATATTAATATCTATATGCCTAGTGTAAGCACAGACATATAACAAATAGATTTATATTACTAGTAATCTCTTGGTAAATACCGGATGCCTTTCCAAAGGTTAATTCTATTGCCTAAGAACAAGTATTGTGTTTTAGTGTGGGAGTTGCTAGGTGAAAATATATACCTTACAGATGCCTGTGACTCTGCTGTCCTGTCTGATGGGAGGTATGGTTATCTCTGCAGGACACAGCACCTCAGGGTGTGAAGTGCTGTGCAAGGTGCTACATGAGGTACAGGCGGCAAAGCTGCTTGCCTGGCCCAGAATAAGAAAGGCAGCTGTATACTGAAGGCGGCAGGAGATGAAGCAGTAGCTTGGGATTGCTTCCTTCTAGTTTCCTTTAGAAATCAGAGGTCAGATCCTCTAGATCTTCAGGTTCTGCTGCTTGTTCCCAAGGTCAGCGCTTAGTGCCCGTGATACATAAGCCTCTTCTGAGAACATAGTCCATCAAAAAGCAAAGAGATGCGATGGGGGAACAAGCAGACACTGCATTTTCTAAATGAAGTTCTCTGCATTCATTCTCTGTCTCTGGGCAGCGTACATTAATCTTTCATGTTCATCAGGTGGCACATTAGCTGAGAGAGGCCCTGAGAGAGCCCAGCCTGGCAGGACCACACTTTTCCTAAGTGGGAAAAGAGCTGCTGCTTGGGGGTGACTATTTTTTAAGCAATTCTGCTTTAAATTTCACCTGCAAACTATTGCTGCTAGGAAGGAAATGAAATGGTTTATTGAGAGGAGCAGGAAACAGCATTTAGAAATGTGATAGTTGTGACTTTTTTCTTAACCCTTGAGTTATAGGCAACAGATACGCTGGAGTTTCCCTTTGAGCCTGAGGCTGCTACTAGTCAAAATAATTCTTTATGCTTGAAATTAATCTTGCTTCAAAGCTCACTCTGCACAGACTGGGAAACTTACAATGCTTCACCAGCAAAGAGCCCCTTAACTCCAAATAGTCCTGGATAGCAACAGATTGTCTTTCTATGGCCTGTGCTTTGTCCAAGCAGGGCAAGAAGCTGCTTGAGGTTGCCATGCTTAAGTGCTGCTCTGCATTCATCACCCACCTTTGGCTGGGGCGGGAGCACAGGGACGAGAATGCTCTGTGCCCTCCTATTCCCAGGAGATGCAGAAGGGGAGACAGGGCTGCTGCTTGCGGCCAGAACCCTGCCTGTGCTGACTTTCGAAATACTCATGAGATTGGGTCTTTATATAATTTACTGTTATGCAGGGAAAAGTGTATTTGCATTCTCTGGTTATGCGCATCACGCTTCAGCTATGGCAGCCTGGATCACAGCTTTGATGCTTTCTTTGCTTTCTTTTTTTTTTCCTGGGCATTGAGAAAGGATCGATCCCCTGATTTAACCATCTTAATGGTTTGCCTGAAATGGTACAAAAGCCTCTCCTGCCTGGGTGCAAATGGGAGAGATGGAGGAGGAATCTCTAGTTAAGGTAGTGCTTGTACTTGGGGATTTTCTCTTCAGGAGGCAAATCACAGATTCATTGGGTTTTACTTTCACCTGCACTCAGCAGCATCTCTTTCAGGTACATCATGGCAACATCCAGCAATCCAAAGATCCAGCACGAAAAGCATTCCACAATGAACTGCACATCTTCAAGCATTGAAAGAGGCCAATGGCTCTAGTCAGATCTAAGGTGCAGCATGAAGGCTTCACAATTTCTACAGAGCCTGTCAAATCTCAGTAAGAATCTAACATTCCAAAGGTTCAGTCACTGAAGGCTGACTAGAACAATAAGTCCTAAAGGATATTCAGTAACATAGATAGCTTGGGACATTGGATTTTTAGTTCCTTTTGGTGTTTGACAGCTGCAGCAGCCCATTTCGCTTCATTGTTCATGTGTAGAAGGGGTTTTGCCTACATGGCTGTTCATGGTGCCTAGGGGTGTATTGAAAAGTGCTGGAGAAGATGCTCTAGAAGAGCACCACACTGCAGGCAATCCTATTCTGTTACAGGGAAAAATAGGCTCAATTCACTGCTTCAAGCTTTTGTGTCACCAAGAAACTCAGGTCTTTAATTTATTATTTGTACTATAGTAGCACCTAGTTGCTAGGGTTTGTAAAGCACTTTGTAGGAGATGGCTACTACTCCTATGCCATTATAAGATGACAAAAAGGGTGGGAGAGAAAGGAAGAAAAGTGACTAAACTGAGGTGCTATGGAGGCCAGTAGCAGAATGGAGGGTAAAGTTCTAAGTCTTTAAGGGGTCGCTTGTGCTGGTGGGCACTGGGGTCACAGCATTTCAAAAAGTCACAATGCCTTCAGTTCAACTACAGTAAATTGCTTGCTTTCAGCCCTTCTTCAGCAGTGGTGTAAGCTAATCCATTTTATTTCACACTGCAATGGATTAAGTCTAGTATCATGACCTGTCTGCAGGCTGATGGCATCTTTAGATGTGCTCACTTGACAATCTGTGATCAACTGGCCTCTCAAGTCTGAGTCCCATTCAGTGGCTGCACTGCAAAGTTTACTTGTAATTTTAGTTTGGGATTCGCTTGTTCGTTTCTGCCTTCACTACAGAAGAGCCAGCTTATCTTCACTCCAGTTTTAACACGCTGGAGCCCTGCCAGTTTCTTTGGTCAGAAAAAGATGCATTTATTAAGCACAATGCAGAAGAACCACTTCAGACATAACACCTCTGTGTGAAGTATGTACTTATGTACTTCCTGGTAACATGGACCAAAACAGCTTGCTGCTTCTCCATCAGGTACAAAACTGGCATTGACCCCATTGGGACTTAAATGTGTGTTTTGATGCATTTGCTACAGCTCCTCTGAAATGCTACTGGCATTTATAGTAATAATAGCTCTTTTTCTGATGAAAGAGATTTTGATGTTGTAAAACTGCAGTCTCTGCCTTTCAAAAGCAACGCTTAAAAACTATGCAGTTCTTTTTCTTACTCGAATTTTTGGTACCTTTATAGAGAATATGAGCTGTAATTTCACTGATTTCCTTCTTTAAAATATGTTTTAAAATTAAATCAGACCTCAGCACATTCTGTAGTTGTTCAAAAGAGTGCAGAACTGGCAGTACTACAATTTTAATGTTATCTAAAAACCTGACAAGAATAGGAGTAATAGGTGCAAAGTCTATTTATTTAGCTTCAGCCACCACTACTGCTGGATTTACCCTTGCAGTATCCTTACGCAGTGCAGATAAGGAGCCTTACTGTTTTGTCATTTGGTAATTCAAGTGCAGGGTTCTGCCCATGGCCATACCGGGGTCCTGCACAAAGCTGAAGGCACCATGACATTCCTGACAAAGCCCAACAGAAGAATGAAACCTGCAGAAGATAGTGGCCAATCCAACATTTTCACCCAATCTTTCCCCATCACTTTGCATCAGCCTTCTTCAGGACAAGTTCATTAAAGGCATCCTTACAGTGATTAACTCTGTTCTCTACCCATTTCACCCTTGTCTGCTTTCTTGATCCTGACTAATGCAAAGCCAGCAGTGATGAGGAGAGCCCTAATAACTCTTCCATCCCCTTGAGTGCAGTACGATGCTGCAGCTGTTGTTAAAGACAGACCAACAGCATGTGAAAAGCCCTTTAATAACGTGCTTTGAAAGCCTCTCATCGAGCCCCCCTAGCTGACAGGCATTTTAGCAGAGCCCTTCTTGCCCTTTTACAGTGCTTTTTCACCGTGGAGTTGCTCAATGAGGATCCTTTTCTTCACTGTTATGAGAAGTGGTAGCAGGAGAAAAATGATATTTTTATTACACATTGATTTGTAGACCTTTAAAATGAAGGTAGATGCTGGCTATTCCGGACTTGCTGGTTGTGCTATGGCTCCTGGCACGCTTGCATGGTTCTCCAAACCAGCCACATTCAATGCGAGTGTAAATGCTAAGACGTTCAGGTCCTATTTCACAAGGAGCAGTAGCTGACACTTTTCTTCCATATTTCCTCTTAAAGTGAGAGTTCTGAGTCCTTTAACTATTTAATCACCTTGTTGCAGCCTAGGTTAGAGAAATTTGAAAGGATCAATCCCAACATTAGCTTATTTCTAATTAGCCTTATTGCCCTGGTGACTTGGGGGGGGTTGTTAGCATCAGCATGGCAAACTGAAGGAACTGTACAACTTCTTCTGCGGTTGGGGAATGAAAGAAGTGAATCCTGCATTGAATCATGCTTGCAGAGGTTGACATTTAAATCACAGTCATTGTATGCTCAGGAAAAAGACTGTCATTCCTCACACAGTGTTTCACTTTAAGAGGAAGATTGGGGGGTTGCAAAGAAAAAAAGAAAGAGGAAAAAACAACCTGTCTGGGGCATTAAGATGAACGTTGAAAAGCAAAGGAGCTGAAGAAATTCGGATACTTTAAGCTAGAAAAAAGAATACAGAAGTAACTGACCCTGAAGCAGTCGTTACTGGATGCAGACCCTGCCTCTTTTATTTGCATATACTGAAGAGCTGAGATATTCCCCAGGACTTTCTTACGAGGAACATGGAAATATGCAGAAAGTGGCTTCCATCCTTTATTGATATTTTGTTTTTACTACAAGGAGGTGAAAGGCGTATATTTTTGATCTTGAATGTTGTCATGGTTACAGGGCTACTTGGATGCTGCTTTTTGCACCCCACAAAGGATCCTGTGCTCTGTGTGGGGTGCAGTTCCAGGCTGGGGATGGTGAGGATCAGCCCGAGAACCCAGCCTGCCTCAGGCTGGGAACAGCCAAACCTGGTGCTGGTATTCCTGGGATTACAGCCCCAGGAGGAGGAATGGAAATTATGTGATCACACTCCTTCCACTCTTACAAATGCCAACTAGGTAATGCTTGTGAAATATCTATTTGCCCCCAAAATGTATCTAGCCTTGAATATTCCTGTGTAAACTACTTTTCCACCTGGTGATTTGATTAAAAGCCTGTTTGTGTGGATTCCAAGACCTAGGGCTTTTCTTTTTCAGCATAGACTACATTTTAAGCTATAGTCCAGAACACTGTACAAAACAAAGCTGCATGAAGGAGAAAACACTGGTGCTGATCTCCATAATGTCTGGTTTGTTTGTGCATCTCCTGGAGAATCTCACGACTGCCTGCAAGATCAAGTGGTAGACATGCTGTAGAAGCTGTTGGCTTCTCCCTGAAAAATGGCAAATGAAATATTTTTGGCTGAACACCCCCACCCCACCCCCCCCATTTTCCTCAGGTTTTTAGCCAGAGGGTATTCAGATTTTCAAACCTGTACAAAGGAAGCGCTAGGAAGAAAATTGTTTTCCATCAA
>WYDI02041749.1:0-32433 GCA_009867235.2 Psittacus erithacus
TTTTATTTTATTTTATTTTATTTTATTTTATTTTATTTTATTTTTTCTCATGCCTAACCATGTAGCTGTAATGCTATAACCTCTGTCCTTACCTCTCTTCTAGCTACCTGATGTTGGGGTTTTTTTATTTCATTTTGCTACATTATGTCTAAGTTGGATTGTCAGCTCTCCTGGGAAGAACCAATAGAATTCTGTATGGCTTTGGTACCATAAAAACAATAATAATTGCTGGACTCTGATCCCACTCATAAAAACTTCTGTACCCCTGCCCTATATTGAAAGTATGCATTATAAATTGCCTGAAGAAACTGCGGAAATTGACTACAGAAATAAGTGAATATGGTCACCAGCGGATGTGCTTGATGTATCAGCATATCAGCATCTTTTTATCCTTTTATGTACCCGGGAGAGGAACTGTTTGATCCTTTGAGCAGGACAATCCATCTGTGTTTTGATGCTCATTTCAAAGAGTGAGGAAAGAATGACTTATGTCAGTATCTGAATTGCCCTTTCAAATTTCACCTAACCTGCAGGCTATCGGCGAGGCACTCCAGCTTTACACTGCTGCTGAAGACTATCTATGGATATTGGAATATGTTGCTTAGTGCACTGCAAACAGAAGTTTGTGTACTGTAGTAAAGACTGTGGTATCAAAATCTCTATATGGCTCAGTATTCTGCAGTATAACTCATCACACATTCAAGAACGAGCAGCAGAGGAGTAGCTGGATAGGTATCTACTGCTTATTATCTCTTCCTGTGCAAAAATAATGGCCCAGAAGATGAAAGTGATGACAATGTGGTAAGAACAAAAAAAAAACAACAAAGCAAACAAACAAAAAAAGTTTGCTTGTTTTCAGAAGTGGCTTTTGTAGAAAGGTCAGGAGATTAAAAAATAATATTTCAGTAGTAAAAAACTGGAGATCCTGTCACTGACTGGGATTCAGCAGATTTTAGTTCCAGGCTCATCAGGAGTAGGTTGTACCCCACAGCAGTTTCTCCTTCTCCTTTCTCTTCTTCATCTTCTCCATTGGTTACATACATGACCATGGGGCACCAAGTCCCTGATTAGTAACACTGACTCAGTCAAACAATTTCATACTATCTAAATACACATTCTCTGAGTGATTCCTTTTTCCTAAAGTATGACAGGTAACAAAAAAAACCCAGGTGTAACTGTGTGGTAGATGTCCATAGATCCACCCAGAAGATCAAGGACTGTTGTGGTGTCTGTTTGCCAGAGTTAGTAGAAATCTACTAAATAATTTCTTCTTCCTCACTGTGGCATTTCTGGCTTGTTTAATATTGCCAAATTGTCTTTGGCTCAGTGGAGAAGCTTTCCCCAATGTTTATGTTCTATCTGAGATACTTAAACCATTGCATGGTAAATTTTAGAGAATAGCCAGACTTCGGATTCTCTTATATCAGATTCACTTTAATATAGTTTACTGGACGTAGTTGCCATCACTAAAAAGGCTTTGGGTATACATGTTTCTAATTTTCCTGTCTTGAGCTTTTCCTGTGTCTCCTCACAGCTAGTATTTTAAGTGGCTGCACCACTGCAGCTGGGTACTGTGAATTCCAGCATGTTTCTGATTGTACGAATTCAGTGCGTTTGCTGGTCACGCCTAGGTTTTAAAGCACAGACTGAACACACACCTGCAAGACTAGTGACTGTGCCACCTGTGACCCTTCCTGTCTTTCTCACTGCAGACTTGATCTTAATGATGTACTTTAAATATATGAGACTGCTTAAATCACATTGAGCCCTCCTCAGGGGAATGTTAAACAAACAGAGAACCTGTTAACATAACATTTATCAGCACACACACTGGCAGAAATAGTCTCGGAGATTCTGAATAAATCACAAAGCTATTTCTGTCTCTCATTTTTATTTTTTTCAGAAGGCAACCTATATGGACAGATGACTGTCTTAAATGATCAGAGGTAAAAATTAAATAAATGTCAGATAAATAACAGGACTTACATGTTCCAGTAAAACACTACAATATGATCAATTCGCCTCTTATTATTTATAAATGTTTTATAGTACTTGTATTTAGTCACTATGTAAGAAAACAGTAGCTATGTTGTGCCTGTTCCAGACAAAGCTGAAAGAGTTTGGAGTTATTTCATCACCCAATGTTATAGCCATTTCCATCTTTTGAATCTGTCTCAAATGGAATAAAACTGTCCAATCATGCTGTGCAACAATATTTTCTCAAATGTGCATCAGCTCTTTTGGAGACCTGTTAATTTATATTCTACATATTAAAGTGCTTTTCCAGAGGGAGGAAGTTGGAAAGGGCTGGAGGGGAAGGAAAAGAATCTTGGCCAATATTTCACAATTCACTAAAAACGTAGTTAAGTGCTGAGTCCCTGTCAGCTTTTGTGCCTATATTTTAGCCCTTGTTTCAAAACATATGCTGTTCCAGTCCCTGCAGAACTCTCTACTGGTTGGTACCTCTCACTCCAGCTTTGATTAAGTTGCACACAGTCACTCCAAACTTTCAGGCAGCCTTCATTTCCTTTATGAACCCAGGCAGATCAGGCCTGGTGGGGTTGATGCAAAATAGAAATCACGAGTTTTGGGCTGATTTTTTTTTTTTTACCCAGTGTGGTATACTAATTTAAATCCCTTCCTCAGCATAGCTTTGCTTCTTGTAAGGCAGCCACAGTTATGTCTATTTGCCTCTGGGAATAAAGGCTATACAATTTCTAAAAGAGTACTGTTAAGGCTTGATGTAAGAAAAAACAATACGTAACCAACCAAAAGTCTTTTTTGAACCACCTTTAAATCTTGCTATCAAGACAGTCCAAACCCTCTCAGTGATTTATGTGTTGCTCAAAACCTGCAGGAAGTCAAAAGTCCTGGCAATCCACAACGGTGTCCCAGAACTGTGTAAAGCTCTAAGGAAGAAGTAGCTATTTTGTGGTGTCTTCTGAGCCTATTTTCCAACCCTAACTAGATTTCAGAGCAGTATGGAAACACTTCTACATTCCTGAAGTCAGGCAGCAGTAGATCAAATACTATACATACATCAGAGCTTTACAGGGAATTGTTGGTAGGTCACTGATATGCAAAGCTAACCTTTAATTGTCTTCAAATGTTTCAGGATCATTTAAACTGCAATTCTGCAGGGAAAGGAAGATGGAAGTGTGAAATAAAGAGACTATGAGCCTGTTTCATTAAAAAGTTACAGACCATTTACATAGGAAAGGAATGCATGAAAATCCTTTGCAATGTGCTATGTGATTTATTAAATTCCTTTTCCCTGTGTAATCGGTTAACTGCACTTGAAAGGTGCGGATTCCAGAGATGAGAGAAAAAGGCTGAAGAAAATGTGGTAGAGCATTGTAGCTTGCTCAAGATTTGTGCCCAGCAGACAGACAAAAAGGTAACTGTTGTGAACACAGAAAACATATTTGAGGCTCAGTAGCCTGTCTTCAAAGGGCTCATTGACGATGAGCTCATGAGTGCTCAAAGTTCTTCTGCGCTGGAACAGGAAGTATTGCTTATACTGGAACATGAAAAATGGTGCTGGTTTAGGGGGTTTTGGTTTGTTGGTGGTGTTTTTATAGTAACCTCAGTATATTAAGAACCTGGGAGTAGCACTATGGCAATGTTGAACTCCATAGTCAAAGAAAGATCCATCAAAGATCAGTATGACTGAAAAGAATTTCTTCTACTTACTGTTCTTTCTCCAGCGTCTTTGTCTGCCATAAAAGCACTGACGTCAGGCAGTTTCACCAAGGGGTAGAGATTTCTCCTCTTGCTGTCCTATTAGCAGTGGCTTCTGGATGGCAAATAATTGCTTGCTTGTTTTGCTCTGCCTCTCCATTCAAACTGGAACTATGATATTTGTGCCCCCCCAGTGCTTGTTGATTCTGCTTTACAGGTCAGGGTTCAGGATCAGAGACCAGCATTGGTCAGGAAGGGATAATTTCACTTTTGATGTTGGGGGAGCTTCCTATCAATAGTTTCATAGTATAGCTTACCATAAATGAAAACATATGATGAGAAGATTGAAGAATGGAGGAATATGTTCTGAATATGCAAAGTAGTATCCTGCAGTTGATTATGATTCACTAATATTTTAAGTGGGTATCTCCTTATAGACAAAATTGCTTAATATCACATTAGATAAAATTTTCTGTGGTGAGCCATGTTCTGAACAGACAAGCTGTTGAAGAACAGTTGGAGAGATTATATCAGTCCATATCAAAATATATGTGAGATTAGAACTTTTAACTATCCATGAATGAAAACTCGGATGGCTAGGGAAAATGTAGACAGATGGCTAAAGAAAATGTAAGAGAGAAGGGAAAAGGAAAGGGAGAATTAGAAATACAAAAATATATTTGATAAGTAGATAACACAGCGAAGAGAGGGTTTTTGTAGGAAACAGGAAGTCACTGGAGAGGGAGAGAAAGAAAGAATGCAGAAATTTTCCAGCATCTTTGAAGTCTACAGTCATCGCTGAACTCTAAAACTCTAAAACTGTATGAGCTGGCAAGGCAAGATATTCAGCCAGTATGGAAAAGAACAGATAACCTGCATCAATCTATGTTACCACAGGTTGTACTGGAGTCCTAATGAAGAGGATAAGCTGAATGAACTCTGTGTGACCTAAGAGTATACAGGACATGCAGGATAATCAAATCTGGACATGGCCTGGGATATGTTGGAGAGATTGAACAAGTATGTATGAAAAACATGAAAGAGCAAACTAAGGTATGTGGGTTGAGCTGGCATGGAGGTGGAATGAATTTCTGCACATATCGAACAAATGGTTTAGTTGTGTTTATGATTTAGAGATGAAAAAGGAGCTTTTTTTACCATTGTTTTTCTTAGCAACAGCAACAAAAACTAGTAATCAGCTGGGAATGTCAACTGCTCAGCTCATTAAAATATTAAGAGAGAACACATCTTGGCAGATTTCTGACCCTGCAGAGCTGCCAAAATAATTTTCCCAATACCCCAGGAAGGAGTGCTGAGAATTTTTCTCCTTTTTCTTTTCTCTTTTACCCCTTATTGTCATCAGACTTAAAGCAGACTGCTTCCTACTGTTAGTTTTCACTAGCTACTTTTCTTGTGTCTCAAGTAAAGAGGCCTGGGGCACCATGTTCCAAGGCTTCTTCAGCAAATAATACAGATTAACATCCATCCCAGAAGACCTGTTGTAACAGGTTTCTTTTCCTCAGGTCCTCATGAAGTCAAAGCAATGCAAAGGTTCCTCTGTCTTCCATGACAGCCTGATTTATGTAAGCGGAATAATGGGACCAAAACTAAGAAGGTAACTGAAGGTTCTGAAGATAGTGTAGCTTGTTTGATTTTCTGCATGCCAGAATACACTGTTTAATATAGAAATTTGAGTAATTTCAAGACATTTTGACTGACTTTATGAAGTTGTGTTAATGCTGATATGGTGGGTTGACCTTGGCCAGCAGCCCAGCATCCACACAGCTGCTCACTCATTTTCACCCTCTCTCCAGTGGGATGGGGGAGACAATATAAAGAACATAAGTGAGAAGACTTGTGGGTTGAGATAAAAACAATTTAATAGATGACGAAAAAAGATGTGATGTCAAGTGAAGCAAAGGCAATCGCTCACCACCTCCCACAAGTGAACTAAAAGCCAGCCAGCCTCCAGTCAGAAGCCACCTTGAAAGGCAATCTCCCTTTCTTTGCCTTCTACCTCAGTTTTGCTGAGCACTGACTGTGCCATATGGCATGGACCATCCCTTTGACCAGTACAGGTCAGCTATCCCAGCAGTGTACCTTCCCAAGTTCTTGCCCACCCTGAGCCTACTTGCTAAGGGCAGAGAGTGAGAAAAAGAGAAAGCCATGATGCTGTGCAAGCACTGTTGAGCAGTAGCCAAAACACTGGTCTGTTATCAACACTGTTTTAGCCACAAATCCAAAAAAGCAGCACCATATGGACTGCTAGAAAGAAAGTAACTCCTAGTTAATTCCATCCAGATCCAGTGCAGTTTCTATGATGGACATATTTGCTTATAAATTCTGAATATAAGTGGTACCACTGGAAAAAAGAACAAAATGAAAGAGAGAAATTGTGATTTTAAAATGTGGCTGTCTTCATTTCACAGTGTGACGCATTCTCATATATAACTCTCATGCCTGCCCTCTATGTTTAAGGTGAGAAGGTAAAAAAATAGTTTTCTGCATTTTCCTTATTTCTTTTGTGGCTCCCTTTTAATTTGTTTACTGTGGCTGCTTCTCTTCTTTTTCCCATGGCCTCATTTTTCTATTTCTCCCTGGTACATTCCCTTCTTCAAGTTATCCAGATCCAATAAACCAGCAGGTTTTACCACGGATCTCTTCCAGCTTTGCAGCCACTGCATTCCCCTCTTTGTCACATGCACATTCTTTCAGTGTTCTGAAACCAACAACATGAAATACTTTCCAGTATCCTAAAAGCAATACAAGTGGCAGCCTCTTAGACGATACTACTGATGTCTTGGATTCTTCATTTTCTGTGCTGATGAAAGTTATGCTGCTTACTGGCATTCACTTTGGTCCCAGCTGGTCAAAGTGTATAAGCACACATCTAAGCATTAGTATCAGGAAAGTGTATGTATGTTAAGCGTCTTGCTGAGCTGGGGTTTTGAGAGTTTCAAGGTACTTCAGGGAATCATTTCTTACTGTTAAATCAGTATTAAAACAGGTTAGCCCAATGCCAGTGCAGTAACTCTGAATGAAAAGGACTATTTCTTAAGGAGATAGAAACATCATTGAAAGTTTGATACAAAACAGCTCAGAAACATGAACAAGTGTTTTTTTAGTACTGAGGAGATTGTACCTGAAATAGCGAATACTGAGAAAACAACCATAGAGAGAGAAACAATTTGTTTTCTTTATTCTTTATATAATTAGCCACTGGTCCATTCCTGAAAAGGAACACAAATGTTCAAATGCATTTGAAAAAAAATAATCAAGAAATAGTCTTTCAGCATACATGGTTTGAAATTGGGTTTTTTCTGTGAATAGAGCTCTTCTGGTCCTTTGCAATAATTGTCAGCTGTTGATCAACAACATGATAAGCTCCTACCAATGTGACCAGCTTTATCTTACTCTTTACTCATCAGAGCAATTGATGAGTTTTGTTGGAAAGCTCTTCTTCCTGCCCAAGTTCCTCCATTTCACGGTTGTAGTGGAGCACACATCTCTGTACTTCTTAGAGTGAAGGATTAAACACAAATAATTTCCACAGGCAATTAGTTTAGTTGCCACAAGTTGTTTTCTGTTGTCCCTCCCTCTCTCTCTTCAAGGCTTCTGGGAGAGCTGCTTGACATCAGCAACAGCAGGATGGTAGCTCTGTAAAACACTTTTAAAGTAGTTAGGCAAGCACATCTGAGGTACATAATTTTTCTCTCGAACTCGAAAGTGGCAATTATAAGGATGAGTAGTGGTTCTGATGTTTAAGGAAGACAATAAAATGAAGTATTTCATTGAATTTATCTGGATTCTAGTCCTCACAGTGCATTGACTTGTGGCCTGACTTAGAGCCAAAAGAGGGACATCAACATGCGCCACTTTAAGGAAATTTTAGCTCAAAGACCCTAGAGCAACATCACAGGTTTTCACTGAGCCCTGGTATAGACCACGTTTATGAATGTTCCTTAGCACTTCTGTAAAGGAATGGAAGAGAATTTGGGGGAAGGTCAGAATAAAAACTCTTATAGCTACAGTAAGCTGTGCTTCAGCTGCTTTTAGCAGAGGGCAGCTCTAAGATGACCTATGCTGAGGTGGAGGTGAAACGTCTCTTTTGTGCCCCATCTGTATCACTGGCTGCTGCTCCATGTCCCTAGGTGTAGAAGTTTGTATCCATTAGGAGCAGAGACATTAAACACTCAGGACTGGGTGGACAGATTTAAGCTTACAGCAAGAGCCAGGAACTCAATACATCACTGATTAATAGTTACAGTATCCCAACAGCTAGCGCTGATTCACAATTCCTCTCCAAATTTTGCTGTAAATGCATTTGATTATGGGTGTCCCATAGCCCAGTGAATTGTATTGCACAAGAGAGGAGAGCACAGTCTCTTTCTCTGGGTTGGGTTTTGTGCAAGGCCCAACCTGGCTTAGGTGTTTGATTCAAGGAAAGACTTAATGACTATGACTTCTGAATGGTACCTGAGTTGAGAGCAAGGGATCTAAGTCATTTCTGCCAGCTATCTTTGTATGGCCCTACTCAATATCCTCAGAAATCGATGAAGCCCATTTAAGGAATGCATTCTTGAGATCTGTGTCTTACAATGTGTTTTATAAATAAACCAGGTGTGTAATCTAGATCTTTGTTTCCTAGTAGAAGACAAGGCAGCTGTGAGTTAGTTACTGTTCTTTTATCTGCTTTCCACCTGACCTGTACAGCTCCCTCAGCTGTGACCAACACGCGAGAGAGCAGTTCCTGCCAGAGCCACTAGCACAGCTGTCTCTTAACACTTAGTACAACAAAGAGATGTACTGGGGTGTCTACTTGAGGCAGTTGTTTTCAACCTTTTTGATCTTCAGAGTGGGGTGTGATGGCCCATGGCTGGTAAATTGCAGGAATGGGTGCCAATACAGGATTCACAGTAACAGAACGTGCTGCAGACTCTTTTTAAACCCTGCCTCCCCACTCTTTGTGTGCTGGGCACTTTCAAATTTCAGCTGGGAATTCAGCCTGAATCTGCGAGCTAACACTGAAGATAACACAGGCAGGGTAAATGTCAGCTGTGGCTTCTGGTGCCTCCACTTCTTGGAGCTGTACTTCTCCAGTAGGTAGGCCTTGAAATGAATACCTGCGATGAGATTCTGTGGGGCTCTGCCTGTCACTGCTGCTGCAAATACTATACGTACCAGGCCTGCAGAGTCTGGCCTGTTCTGGAATTTCAGTGATCACTAGGATAAGCTGCCCTTGTCTGTACAGCTTCTAAGTCCTTCTTCCTGGGAAGCATCCTCTTCCAAAGCATAGTGGTCCTAAGTGCACTACTATGTGTCTAGATGCAGCCCCAGGCCTTCTGTGCAGTGCTGCATGTGCTAGCACAAAGGCATCTCCAGCAGCCTGTTTATTTCAAGCGCCTCACAAGTGCCAAGTCAGAAAATGTTAGGTTTTGGTGGAAAGAAATCAGCTGTTTATTTTATTTGAATGATGGTGTGGATTTCAATTCAGCAAAGACATAAAGAATGTTGGTAAATTGTGAGTGTAAGTAGGTGGGTGTGTTGGTGGGTGTGGGGAACATATGGAAGAAACTGCAGCATGGGAAAGCAACCAGCAGAAGGGTTTTTAAAAGTATAAGACAAAGCAGACTTCTCCTCTTGGCTTCCCAGGGAAGTGGTGGAATCACTGTCCATGGAAGTGTTCAAAAACAATGTAGATGAGTCCCTTAGTGATATAGTTTAGTGGTGACCTTAGCAGTCCTGGGGAAAAGGCTGGACTTGATCTTAAGGGTCTTTTCTATCCTGGTTGGTTCTATGGCTCTACATTGTAACTCTCCTTTTCAAAGTGGTTCATGCTAGGACCTTTTTCTCCTGCCCTTCTAGCTGATAAATTATACTCAGATCTCTCTCTATTTGCTTTCAATGTAATTCTTGTATTTATAGTTCTGGGACTGGGGGAAAAAAAAAAAAAAAAGGCAACACAAAAATGTCCTCAGTGACACAAACTCAGCAATAAACCGTAGTTTGCAATGCACCAGGCTGCATGGCGTGGCTCTGTGTATGTTCTACGTGCGTGGCGCTTCCCGCACGACCGAGAACCGCGGCCGTGACCGTTAGTCACTGACCGCAACTGCTGTGCCCGGCTCTTCACGGCACCAGAGCCCCGCTGGGCGAGGGGCCCGCGCGTACCGGGCGCTGCCGGCGCGGGGCTCGCTCCCGCGCGCCCCAACAGCTCGCCTGGCCCAGAGCTGCTGTTGCGCGGCGCGAGCGTGCGGGGGCAGCATTGCCCGCGGAATGGCGGCGCGGGAGGGGTTGGGGGGGCAGGGAGGGAGGGGAGTTCCCCCACCATGCTGCGCCTGCTCTGCCAGGGCCGGGCGGGGGCCTGCTCTGCTGGGCGTCGCGTTTCTCTTTCGAGATTAAAAACAAGGAAATAAAATAAATATACCGAGGGCAGCACTAGTACCCGTGATCAGTGTAGCGTCAGGGACGCCGCTGATTGGGAGCTGCTAAAAAGACTTTCGGAGGAGTTTTTAACTTGTGATGGGCTTAACCTGTAAGTTGCTGAAAATCGGGGCCTTAGGTGGAACATCGGATCCAGAGTACTGGCTGTGCAGTGCTCTGAAAGCGTGGCAGGTATTCAGGGAAACGGCAGGGTGGAGCAAGAACAAGAACTGAACAAAACTACAATAGGTAGAACAGGACAGGACAGGACAGAACAGAAGACTGTTTCAGGTAGAAGAGGACTTCAAAGATTATATAATCTAACTGCCTAACCCCTTCAGAACTGACCAAAAGTTAAAGCATATTACTAAGGGCATTGCCCAAGTGCCTCTTGAACACCAATAGGCTTGGGGCATCAACCACCTCCTACAAAGCCTGTTCCACTGTTTGACTACTGAAGAAATCAGCTCCTCTTCAAGCAACTGTGCAAAGGCTCAGATGACCTTAAGGTCCCTTCCACCTCAAACCATTCTGTGATTCTGTGATTTTTTGATGGGTTTTACTCTTGAACATTTATCCTAAGCAGGATAGCACTCTTGGTGCAGCTCCATCAAAACTACATCTCATGAGTAAAAGAGACAAGGAATAACGAGGGGTTTTCTAACACCTTTTGCAGTAGACTGACTTTACAGTTTATTTATAAGGTCTGCTCTGGTGAACTGGAAATCTTGGTTCAAGATTCATATCGTAAAACATTATCATCCCAAGAAACACTTTGTCAAAGGTGCTTACATGACTTGAGAGCATAGATTCTACTCAGTCAAAATGCAAATCACATTCCCAGTCACCACGGTGCTTTTGAAAAATGTACATGGAGTGCTTGGTAAAGGCAACAGATGCTAAGTCACTACTGAGTTGCACTGTTGACATGCAAGTGACACCCGAGTAAAAGCATGGAAGGCTTGCTCACCTTACCTCAGATTGATGAAGCTTTACAGTTTATAATTCTAGATATGCCTGATGCCAGAGGGGTTAGCTGCAAAGCAGAGCTTTTTTTAATGTGTGCCATCTTACTTAAGCTTATGGTCCTCATCTTAACTTGCATTTTTTAAGGTCCTTAGTTGTGACTTCAAAAGAAGAGAGCACATGGGGCTTTCTTTTTGTTGAACATACACTGGACACTGTAAGTCAGTACCAAGGAAAGAAGGAAGAAGGGAAAATTAAAAAGGAGGAATAGGAATATAAAGGGGAAAAAGAAGGGGAGAAAAGAGAAACACAGCATTAGCAAAGGAAACACTGTCCAGGACCAAAGGCATACAGCACGTGATGACAGAAGAGAAAAAGCAGTTGCTCAATCTTCCTGCCCTACTTGCAGTTTTTAACCTCTTCTGTAGAGAAGCGCTTTTTAAATAACATTTTAAAAACATTATTTTAAAAAAAATGAAACCCACTGTTTTCTAGTTTTGAGACTACAGAGAAAACTATGAAATGTGAGAGTTGTCCCAAAAATTAGAATATACCTATGCTATGTACTGCTGGGTAGTGCAGAGATGAATGAATTCAGACACAGCCTGGACTGTGGACCTGCAGCTGTACAGGAGGCACAAGACTGGGCTATGCTCCAGGCTTCTGGGCCAATCCATACGTGTAGTAGCATCCCCATACCATCCTGAAGTCTGAGAGGCAGACCAGAAAGCAAGTGAAAAACTCACAGTGTTGTATTTTTAAAAGTCTCTAATTCACAGATGACTCAGGACTCAAAATTACCTACCTCATCAGCTAAGGGCATGAAGAGCACTGGGCATGTTCTCCTTTCCAGTGATGTAGAACACTTACAAGAGACTTCACTGTTGACCTATGACTGCCTACAAGAGAATCTTCACAACAGTATAATCTAACCCATTATTGTTGTCCTCATTTTAGAGGAGGGAAGAGGTCATCTATATATATAACTTACAACCACTGCGAAGTTCAGTGTCAGCATCAGTATTCAAGAGATTCAAGAGTTTTTGTCTCTGAGGACTGTGCTCACATCTCTGAACTCTAGTTACACCAGAGAGAGAAGGTTCTTTTTTCACTTGAAATAAAGTGTCTCGAAGTATCATAGCAAAAAAAAAAAAAAAAAAAAAAGAATCTTTTAAATAGAATTTGGCATTCTAGGCAAACATTTTACGAGATGCAAATTGCAACAAGTTCTACAGCAGAAAGATTTCCATAGTCCAATGTTTTCTGGTAATTTGAGGAGGAGAAAAAAAAAAAAGACTCTGAATAGAAAAATCTGACCTTTTCAATAGAAAATATACAGTTTGACCTGATTCCTTTTTTTGGGTACAAAAAAATACAGCCACAATCAAAAAACATTCCCCATTTACAGTCTTTTATTTTAATTCAAATAGGAAATAAATACCAATTTGAAATCTTTATAGTTATTGTAAAGTGGAATTGAAATCCTTTGGCCAGCTCTTTTTATCTCTTAAAATCACTTTGCGACACATATCAGAAAGTTTGGCCACCCCTGATATATACATATTAGAGTGTGCACTCAGTGTTTGTTTGAAATACAGTGTATGAAATTGCTCACAGCACATTAAGAATGCTCTGCAACGTGCAGTTTTAGGGCTGTACTTTATGCTGTAAGACACATTGTGTGCTGTTAGCAATCTTTTTTCTGTCACTAAGCACACATTACTTGAGTTTTCTAGTTGAGCATACACCTAAGCGAATTTTTACTTTTTCTAGAGAGGGCCATAAATTATCATCAAAGACTGGGGTCACTCTCTCATCAGCTGTTATTTGAAGACTGTTTGCTTCTTCTGAATCATCTTTACATCAATATCCTTTATAGTAAAGGATGAATTCAGGGGTATAAAACCTGGAAGCCCAATTAAAAAGGCATTACATAGAAATTGCTCACTGAAGGTAGCATGTTGGGGTTTTTTTTAACAAAATTCTGCCCTCTCACAGGGTTTTTGTATGACCTTTCTTTGTTTCGTTTGTTTTCCTTTTCAAAGACAACTGCTTTTCATCCATTTTCCCCAATAAAAAACAGTGGTAGGTGCCTCCATTACACCCTCTCCTTCAGTTCCTCTACAGAGGGATTATTCATCTGTCCCTGGAAAGGGGGACAGAACAGTTTTAGGGAGCACCTGTTGACTGAGAAAGTTGCACAGTGAATTGACTCAGTGTGTGTGTGCGAGAGAAATCAAATAAAATCCAGAGCTGAAAAAATAAGGCACTGTATGTAGAATAGAATAAAAATCATGATGGAATCCTTAGCTAACTCACATAGTGCTTTTAGGAATCAGAAGAGTGACACTGTCAAAACACAACATTCATTTTTAGAAGCCTCCAGGCAAAAATTTATTTTATTTATTTAGAGTTTGCTCCTGTTTTAATAACAAAGAAGTGGCAGCATATTCTACATCAAAGAAAAACTTTTCCTAATGTTTCCATTTCTCATGTGAAGCACCAGAGCTGAAGTAGTTGAGCTGTCTTTCTCTAAATAATTATGTGAGTGGCAGGATCTCTACCTAAGAATGCTTTTTTCTATTGCACTGGGGACTGTAGCATAAAAAGAACATTTGGATTGCCTAATCTGATCAGCAATATGAGATACTCTGACTTTCAGTATTCAACAAGATCCACAACAATGAAAGGCAAGTCCTGAATCAACATCTTGGTACAATGTAGTGCCTTGATGAAGGAGGAGTACAATGAGAAGTACATCCATGGGCTATAGGTTTCCAGTCAAGACCTATTAGCTACATTCCTTGTTGCAGTGCCCAGGACAAATGTCCCCTAACAGCAGGATGGCACACAGCTGGTGGCTCCTCTTGCATATTACCCTCAATTCAGGCATCCTCACCTTTAGACGCCAGCCCAAAGCACACTGTTGGAGTAGTCAAAGCATTTACCACTTTATACCCTGTTGAAAGGATGACAGATGCATTTTAAGGCTCACTTGTGGATTTCTTTCCTGGAAACTCTGTTTATTCCTCTTTGTTTTTCATACATTAATCTGTTATAGTTACAACTAGCAACAGTGAGAAGGCATTCCAGGGTCCATTCCTTAAAAGATGTCCTATAAATAAAGAATAAACCCTTTAGGTCGCTAGACCTGCTGTTTGCCTTTTCAGCCTGTCTTCCGCACCAGCTCCTAGTAATACCACTCCTTTGGCACTGATTTCTTGCCTGTGTCTCCTTTCTATTATTTCATATCATTTAACACCTCCTGCTTTGAACCTTAACAGATCCAGCTCTGAAGCTGTGGAAATTTGGTTCAGTTACAAAAGGCACTACATTTGCATGTATCTGGGTCTTGCTGCAGAACGGTTGGGTCTGTGTGGGAGTAGGACTGAATTTTGTTGCAACAAGATTAACTCCTACATCTGAGACATGTATTTCTTCCTTATGGACTGCTGTTCTTCTATAAGCAACAAAATGAACTACTGTCAAGGCAGCTACCAACAGAACTATGGAAATCAGAGGGGAAGCAATGCTTGCACAAGCTAGCTCCTCTAATGCAATGGCACAACTATCTCAGGCAAATGATGTCTTTCTTGTAAAGCGGGGGTATGGTAACAGTACTGAAAATGTTATGGATATAGTGTCCAGCAGCTCTCAGCAGAAGGAGTTGCAGAAGGAGAATATAGTCTGCTGCCTGACAGAGCCCAGAAGATGGATTTTCCCCCTCTATTACGACAAAATCTGAAGCGAAACAAGTCTTCTCATGAGTAACAGAAAGTAATAATGCTAGCTGCCTGGTGATATGGCTTTGAAGTTGAAGTCTGTCTGTGGTAACTGTGCTTCAGCCAAAGCAAATACCCCTATGTAGGGGACTGTAGAGAGTGTGATCTCTTCTGCCAGCAGCATGACTGCACAGGCCTGCCTACATTGACACTGTGCAGAGAAGGCCTCCAGTGCCTCTGTGGCTGTCCCAGCCATGGCCCAAGGAAATTTCACACAATGGACTTGTAAAGCACTTTGGGATTGTCAGAGATGAATCAACGGTGTAAAATGTATCATTAGTGTTACTAGATGTATTATAGGCTGCTTCTGTGATCTGAGACTGCTGCAGGCAGTGTGCTGGGAGAAAAGCTCTCCAGATTGTGCTCATGCAAATTGCTATCTGTGATCACATTCATTCTGGTTCCCACTACAACATTGCTTTCACACTCTTGTGTGCTGCTCACTCAGTCTAAACTTTTTATTATTGCAGGTTGTATGACTACAACATAGCATCTCTTTGCCAACACCTTTACAAGGGTGAGAAAACATACAAATGTGGAAACAAAGGCAAGAGAAAACTAATGTATGTGCTTCAGCTTACCCAGGAAAGGAGTGGCATGATCCTAACCTATGCCTCCCTACTCTGGTGTCCCCTAACAGGTTACTAGATCATGGCAGCTGCCTAGGGGTTCAAGGCATTTAGTTGAGCTTATCTTTTTGTTTTGAAACATTATTTTCTTCTGGAGATCTGCGTAACTTAGAGAAGAGCAGGAATTTCAGAAAGCTGGGAAAAGCAAAAGTGAAATCTGACCTATTTTGAGCACATCCAGGTTTTACTGTGGACAGTTAAGTTTTGTCAATTAGGTTAAATCATGCAAACAGTATTTCAAACTGATTTAGAATTAAATGATACAATCACAAAATAGCAATATAATAGGAAATGGAGGATGAGCAAACATACCCAAGAAGTGGTTTTCAAACATTGCAAATGAAATGGAGAGTCTAGGAAATGACAAGGAGACTGCTGCCAGTGACATATCCTGCAAGAAGATCCTCAGAACAACCTGACTATTTGGGAATATAGGGAAAAAGCAGACTGTACTCAAAAAAATGAGAAAAGCCAGGAAACCACGGGCAAACCCTAGCCATGAATTAATCCAACAGAAGTCAAAGCCAAGAAATTGTGAGCAGTGAGTCATCAGTAAAAGGGCACTTGCATGTAACATACGGGTTCAGTTCACAGGTACCCAGTCTGTTTTTTAAAATTAAAATTTAAAATATGTCAAAAATATTCAGTGTTCAGATGAAAGTTGAAAAAAAAGAAGCTTTCAAGATCTCAAGTCTGTATTTTGAATGTTTGGCTAATACATCAACACAGGCTGGCTTGCCAGATATATTAAAATACAACTAAAGAGATCATAAATTAGTAAATTGTCAAGTATTCTTAATATGTGTTCCCAATGCCAGACATTTATAACAGTAAAACCAGGTTACTTAAATAATAGGTGCCAGAGAGTTCTGGATAGTTTAACACACAGAATAAACTAGGATTGCTTCAGCAAACCCATTCTGAAAGAAGTGACAAAGATTTAACTTGGACACATGAAAAGTTTCTATATTTTAGGATTTCAGTGTTCATTTAGAGAACTACTATACCATGCAGTATAAAACTTTTATTAAATCAATGCATTCATTTATTTGAAATAAAAGTTTTATTCAGTCACTGTATTTTGATAGACTAAACTACTGCACATACAGAGGAGATAATGGATTGAACAGAATGTCCTTGAAGGAGAAGAACTGCTTCAGATCACCTCTCTAATACTCAGGAGATATCCTGCTTCCAATGCCCGTCAGACTTCTGAAGGCTAAGAGGAAAGATGCACCCACAATACCTGGTGTAACAAATCAGCTCCTGAATCAGCTAACTATAAAGCTCACAGGGGAAAAAAATAATCTCTCCTTGAAATATTTCAATGCCATTTTTAAATCTATTTAGGAAGATCAGCTCTGGTGCCTTTGTAGCAGCTTAGCCATGTGCACTGTGAAGGCTCACTGCTACTGTAGCCATCACTGGGTTTTGAAATGGGTAAAACATGAAGTTAGTAAATCAGTTTTGGTCTTGCAGTCCCATTTGGTCAGTTCACTTTAACATGCTTTCAAGCAATTAAAGAAATTGATATACAGAGATTTTTAAAGGAGGCAGGAGACAAATTTTCACTGACACAGAGAACTATAATGAGACATAGATTTATTTTAGAAAAAAAAAAAGAAAGTGTAAGCCATATTCTAACACTTGTTACAGCAGAGAAAGGAAAAATTAAAATCTTGGGTTACATTTTTAAAGACATTTTCCCACCTATTACATAGCCCTTCTGTGTTCTGAGTGCTGAAACCTAGATCAGCCAACTTTTTGTGTTATAATATGCATATGAAACATTTTCCTGCAGGCTTAGTAGAAATCAGAGAAATAGAAGAATTGTGTTTATATATAAAGTCCTCAAAACCAGTGTCTTAGCACAGTGGGTGAATTTATAGTCTCAATATTAAAACCTGCTGGGTTAAACACTCAGCAAAGCTAGTTGTGAAAAAAACCGCTACCCAACAAACCCTGCATCTATAAATTTTGAGTAGTAGATGTCTCTCCATTTTTTTACTAAAACACATGTGTGCATGTCTGTGTGTGTGCCCATCTCCCCACCTCCTGTCTTCAGCTAGCACTTTTGTTACAAAGAAAGTGAAAAAAGAGCTCTGCGAAACAACTTATTCACAGTAGGACCCAGTAATTATGATGAAAGTACAGCAGCATAAGGCTGATAAAATGGTGTTATTTCTTTTTGTTATAAAGTCTTAGGTCTCTCTATGGAGCAGCACTTTACACGCCTACCTTGCATACCAATGTTGAACAAATTGTCTTGTTCTTACTTAAACCACTGCAGACTCAGCTTCTAGTTTTAGTTACACACAACATTTAGAAGCTGTATGAAGCCTCTCAAGGAGTAAAAGTCAGAAACTATTATTTTCTAGCTATTCACAAAGTAAACTCAGACAATGAAAAGGTTTGCTTTCTGTTGAGAAGAAAAAAAAAAATCACAGTTTGTCAGACCAATGCATTCTGTTACCATTTGTCAATGCACCTATACTAGGGAAAAGAAGGATGGTGTGAGTCATGAATCTTGCACGAAAACTGGTTTCTTCAGGAGCAAATATCCTGCCACCTTAAAATATTCAGTGCAGTATAAAAGCCAGGATCGACGTTTCAGTATCTTTTTAAAACTCACTGTGAAAAAAATGACTGCTACAGGAGACACAGTTAAATTTATGCCTTCTATTTGGCTTCCATATGTACCTATGAAAAATTAAGCTTCATCCTCATCTCTCTGAAAGTACTGCTGCCTTCTTTTCTCCTGTTTCAGTCCAGCTTGTGTCTCTGGTCTGTGGGAACTCCACACACAGAAAGAAAACACTGGTATTTCCAGGGAGAAGCAAAAAAAAAAAAAAAATTTACCTTTTAAAAAGAGTAGAATTCAAATAAAATAGGCACATCTAGGTATTAGCGAGCCATTTTCTGATTGTGGGAAAGAAGAGGATCAAATACGTTTGAGTCTAACCTAAAATGATACTGAATGATAATGAACTAATGTATTGGTAACAGATTCTTCCCTTTTTTCTAAAGAGATTTAATTTAACACATCCACATATTTACACATGGAAAGTTCATTGCCTTCTCCCTTCCAAAATATTTGAATAACTGCGAAAAAAAAGTAATTCTTACTAAAGAGGATGGCAGCTCTGCTATGTTACTTGATGTAATAGTAAGAAATAATATTTAACAGACTCTGTTTCTAAGTAACAGTCATCATAGTATGCTGGACATGCAAAGCATCTAACAGAGGAAGATCCTCTTATCTTTAGCCACTAGTTTTGTATCAGCTGCTGCTAAGTGCGTATCTGGTAGCAGGTAAGAAAATGAAGCTGGAGTGCTAAGTCCACCTCCTAGTCACCCCAATGTAAATGTACTGCTAGGCAGCTGACTTTTATGGAGACATCTCAGATATATGCTGGTGTAAGAGAAGGAAGACAATGGGAGTGCTGGTCACGTAGCTCCAGTGCTCATACACTGGAAGAGAAGCAATGGGAATATATAATGTAGAACATTGTCAAGACAAAGGTTTGATATTTCTTGAAGGTTTAATTTTATAGCCTTTGTCTGAAAATAAGATTCCTCTACAGTGCCTTACTGCCTCAAGCAAAGTCCAAAAGGCTTTCTCTCTTATACTGATCTTTTTATCATGTTATGAGTAAAATATCAGCTGCAGTGAAATAGATGGGAGCTTTGCCTGTGTGTCTGAGCCTGTTTTAATGAAAACAGTGGTAAAATTCCTGTTGATTTTCTGGAGAAGACAAGCCCTGGGAAATACTGGTAGCTCTTTAATAAGAGCTGTCTACCAGATGTAAAGCACAAGGATACCCGCTTTCGCTCAGAAGGCAGGATGACAAATCCTGTCGTATGAACAGCATCTCCATTACTTTGGTAAAATGTGCATCCTAAATACCCCTCTGAATATTTCTTCCCTGGTGCAAAAAAAGGGTTAAAATCTGGCCACAGATAAGTTCATCATGAGTTGGTCTGAAGTCAGTAAACATAGAACTGAAAGGAATCAGATCTTTAAAACAGTATTGGAGCTAATGTTCTGGTTTCACCTCTATCCAAAAGATATGAAGTTATAATCAGTTTATTGCAACCAGTCCTAAATATATCAGACAAAAGAACAAAAGCAACTGACATCTCCCAAGAGCCACTGCTATTACCAGAACATATCTAAAAATAAGAAAGAAAAAAGCGTAATATTTTGAAAAGAAACCTTTATTGTTCACACAAAGCTGACTGTGTCACATATCATAAGGCATCATTAACAAGCTAAATATGACTTTGCTTAAATAAAAAAATATTGCTTAATGAAAGTATCCAACACACTTATGATCAGCTCTTTTCTTTGTTCTGTCCTGGACAGAGTGTGTGTTTTGATAAAAACTCATCTCTTTCAAACTGCTAGCTTAGCCAGCATGTTATATGGATTACTTCCTTGCCAGGTAAATCCACCACAGGTACTAAAATCAGAGCTGGGGTCTTCTTACCCAAATATTCTTCAAGGCATTCTTGCAGTCCTAAACCAAACAGAAAACAATTAATGAAACATCTGTCTTTGTCTCATTTTCTATTGTATTATATTCTCTCTTTCAAAAATGATTTCTAAATACATTTTTGAAAATTATTATGGAGTAGCAATTAACAAAAGGAACTGAAATGCAACACTAAATTTTCACTTAATATAGAAGGAAGAATCATCTTCTCCCACCTTCTCATCAACTAAGTTGAGATTAACTTTACACATTGCCTAAGGCCATAATTCAGCAAAACAGTTAAAAGCATGTTTCTCAACCTTGAGTTGAGTGGTCTGTTGATTACAGATAGAGAAAGCTGAACCTAAGTGTGGATAGTAAAAATAATGAAAGGCCAGGTGAAATTCAGTTCTTTGTAATTTTTGGTATTTGAATGACCACATATCTGTTTGCAAACAAAATTCTAGTCTCAAATCCCATGGTGGTGCATCAGTCTGCTAGAAGTTAAAGTGTGCCATTTTTTAAAACATTCTGAACATGATTTCCCTTTGAAATCAGTGGAAGTATGCCACATGGAAGCTATAATGGAGGAAGTCCCATTAGATAGCAGCATATATAACTGCATGTCTGGAATTATAGAGATTCATGCTGTTAAAAATACAGCATCTGGCTAGAAAGAGCTCTGAAGGCATTGGTATGAAGTGGCACAAGTTTGTAAGTTTGAAGTTCATTATGGGAACAGAATTAATAATGGATGTCGTGGTTTAACCCCAGCTAGCAACTAGGTACCACACAGCTGCTCACTCACGCCCCCCTCAGCCCTGGTGGGATGGAGAACAGAATTGGAAAAAAGGTAGAAACCCATGGGTTGAGCTAAGAGCAGTTTAATAATTGAAATGAATACTACTACTACTATAATAAAGAGAGAATAATAATAAAAAACCCTAAACAAACAAATAAACCCAAGTGATGCACAATGAATTGCTCACCACCTGTTGACCAATACCCATCCCAACCAGAGCAGCAATCGGTCCCTTCTGGGTGACTCCCCCCAGTTATATACCGGACATGACCTGTTGTGGTATGAAATACCCATTTGGCTAGTTTGGGTCAGGTGTCCTGTCTCTGCTCCCTCCTGGCTTCTTGTGCCACTCCTCACTGGCAGAGCATGAGACTGAAAAGTCCTTGATCAGGGTAAGTGCTACTGAACAACTAAAACATTGATGTGTTACCAGCACTGTTCCCAGACTGAAGCCAAAACACAGCACTGCACCAGGTACTGGAAAGAAAAATAACAGCTGAAAACAGGACAGTGGAGATCTAATTAGGAGAATATGGAAGAAAACTAAAGAATGGAAAACTGAAACTCAGCATCAAGGCATTTCTGGTCATGTTCCAGTCCCAGTGAACACGCTAGAAATCCAGCCACAGAATCCTTAAAAAAGACTAATGAAATCCCTCCTACAGAAGATAGTTTCCTAATGGTAAGGTATGGCCTGCATAGGTTTTGGTTTCAGTAAAGTTATTTCTGTCTGCAGCTTCTGTGATTAAGGCAATTCTTTATAACACCAAGCAATCTTGGCCAGAGAGGATGTAAAGAGGGCAGAACTTGATGGCTGTCAGATGGGTTTTTTTCTTGGTGTCACTGCCTGTGAAACTGTGAATAGGCAGTTCAGTCAAAGTGTGCCCCATGCAGGATGAAACAGGAATTTTGCAATTGTATTTACTGAAGCCGAAAATCTCTCTTGTTACCTGGGAGCAGTAGCATAAATTAATGCAATAATGGCAATGCTGCCTATGAAATACAGCAAAGATAGTTCCAGTCTTCTGAAATTCTGCTGGCTTCCTTTTGTATTAACATCATTGACATTACAGGTGAAAACAGACAAGGGTGATCAACAGTCACCTCAAAGGTCAAAGGACTTCTTCATGTTGTCTGTAAACTGGAACTCAGTCTGTGTATCACAGATATTTAGTAATGACCCAATAATCTAGCTTCAGCTAATGCTTTTGTTCTAACCTTTGATTTTAGAAAACTTCATAGCTTTGCTGGCTCAGAAGGCATTAAGTAGAAATGAGCAAAGGCAAGCCACCTCAAAAGTCACCAATTCCACCCTATTAAAATGACACTTCTTTTTTTTTTCTCAATTAAAATTGTGAAAATATAATATTAGTCTTTAACATTCTTTACAGGCTTAGAAGCTGTGAAACAGTGCTAAAAGCTACCATAACAAAAGCAGGCACTACTTTCAAAGGGAGAATTTGAAAGTTAGGCTATCTAGAAAATAACTCCATTCTTCTTTTTTTTTTTTTTCTTTAGGTGGCCAAATTAGCCATAAATATTTACATTTGAACATGCCCTAATGGACTTGGTTGCCAGGCAGAAAGTGCCACCTTTCCAAGAGACCACCACCTTTTCTATTGCAAGTGCAAACTGCTGCAGCAATGCCTACACATAGAATTGAAATGTGGATGGAAATCTGGGACATATGCCTCTAAATGTTTTATCATACTTGTAAATGAAATAATTTGATATGAAGACATCCTACCTTAGACATGCATCTTTATATATTTTAAAATTGTGGATAAAAGTCTTCTTATGCAAATTTTGGCTGAAAGAGGAGACAAGGTCTTCTAAAACAGTAAAATTGTACTCTAAAGTCCATCAGAAGACAATGCACAATTAATAAATCTGTGGCAGCCTATATCATCATAATTGACCATCAAAAATTTGACAGCTATATATTTTACCTGTTATAGTAAGTTACTCTAAATTCTCCAATACTATTTGTATATTTTTAATGATGTGACACTAATAAAGACACAATCTATATTTTTTCACTCATGCAAGTTATGTTTGCAGATAAGTAAGAGTGTCAGTCATGAGTTTTTTCTGAAGTATTACTCTGTGTTTGAATTCAAAGATTTCAATAAATCATTTCCTTTATATCACTTATGGAAATGTTTGTTGATCTTAAAAGTGAAAACAAGTAAAGGACAAGGGGTTACAGTGAGTGTGTCTACTGGAGTTTTAACAGGAGCTATATGTGATTAATTGATACTGGCCTTAAAGTTACTTAATCTGCCCTGTATGTTTCTTAAAGTACAAGCAAAATCAGCTGATTAGCAAGCAGCAAACAAGTGGTGTGTACTGTGCATGTTTTCATCTCCTGTGACAGCACTTATTATTATTACTACATGAAATTTGCTGAAAGCAGGCAAGCTTCATCCTGTAAAATGGACCCCAGCTACTCCCAACTGAACAGCAGAAGTTTAGGGCACAGACTCCGTATGGAGTCATTTCTGGACTGCTATGCATTTTTCTATTGACCTGGGTACAGCTGAGGGATATGGACATAACTTAAACTTAAAATGAACAAAAATAACTCAGAGTCTTTCCCACTCTCACCAAAAATTCTGGCATTGGAACCTATTTCTGCCATTCCTTTGTAAGGACAGGATACTGGGATCAATAGTTTGATGATCTCTAACACTGACTTAGCAGCCCTTACATATAACATGGCACAATCTAATAGCATATGCTATTGTTTTTTAAAGTTGCTTTTCACACTAAGTAGATTGAACAACGTCCTGGGAGCCCCTAAAGGGTCATTCCAAATGATTAGGAAGACAATTTTTACATCTGTGCTGTCATTGGCTTCAGCAGGATTTAGGTGAGGGCACAGAATCCAGTTATGTTTCCAAAATCAGGTCTCCATTATTGCTGCCATACTCTACTGGATATTTGCAGAGGAGGAGTAATCTAATAGCTCATGTTGAGAAGGAAAATGGTAGCAAAAAGGAAGATCACATTTAGCCCAGTACATAAAAAATCACTTTCATATTTCTACTACTATCTTTCCTTCACTTTTTAACCAAAAGATATTGTTACATTACTTAGAGGAGGTTTTTAAATCCCTGAGCCAATAAAGCTCCATTGCTTCAGCTGCGGAGATCTGACATGTAGCATGTACTTTGAAAAGATGCGTCACAGGGGATCAGGTTCCTAACAGTTGACTAAGAGTTCCAGTCCCAAAAGATGTGCCCCTGGTGTGCAGAACGCTTAACCCTTCGACCAGTACCAACATGACTATTCACAAGTTATTGATGTCCCTAAATCCCTGGCAGATTGCAGACAGTTCTTGTCTCCCTTGAAGCCCAAGCATATGGTCACTAATGAGATGGATTAAAAATACGTATACACATTCAGGGCTTTGCCACATGAATGTAAAGCCACAAAAATGGTAGAAGGTGATTGAACTGGACTGAACACTGTTAAATACATGATTAGCCTCGTTATGGATCATTTCCATTGATCTATATACAGTTTCACAGCATAGTTTAATTAAAGCTGTCTGGAACAATCCTCTGTCTTAAATGATCAGGCAGTGTAATGAAAAGATGAAACACAAGAAATGAGAGACACCCCTCCCTTTCTTAAACATCCAGCTTGCTGTTTCTGGTTTACAACCACAGCAAGGAAGAAAAATGTGCTTTTTAAAAATTACCTGTTTTTACAGTTCAAGGTTTTCCCCACACTTTTACTTCAGATAATATAAAACGATGTAGTGCAATACAAGATTTTAAAACAAATCCTGTACAAGTGGCTTGCTTCATTTTAATTTATACCTTTCTGTTCAAAATAAAATCAAGCCCAGTAAACAAAAGTATACTGTTGGAATATAAAAGTGAGTCACTTTGCAAAATATGATTTTGTGCTGATTTTTCGTTGCAGCTGTGAAGATTTTAATTGACAATAATGTGGATATTTTTCATAGTCCAATCTTGACTTTTCATATGGTACGTTATGGCTTTCTTTACTATTCTTGATGACATTATTTCACATCGGTCACTTCCCTGTTAAGGGACCAGGTTTTCAAAAGTGCTCTGCCCACAGCAAAAGTAGAGGCAACATCTTGTCTTTTTCTAATTGTTTCCATTTTGAAAACATATGAACTAGATTTCCAACATACTAAGAGCCTACCAGTTCCAGGGAAAACTGGCCAAAGATATGTTCCCTAAAGCTTTTAGAAATTTTTTCCAAAATTATAAAATTTGAAGTAACTGTTGGGTTTTTGGTTTTTTGGTTTTTTGGTTTTTTTTTGTTGTTTTGTGGTTTTTTTTTTTTTTTTTTTTTTTTTTTTTTTTTTTTTTTTTTTTTATTTTTTTTTTTTTTCCCAGGAGGGAGGGAAACGTTCATGCACAAGAGGGAAATCAACAATAACTAAACTTAGGAGGATGGAATTGAAACTTCCATTGGAAGCCAACCTGATTATTTGTCCTGGTTATTACACTGATTTCCTTCTTTCAAGTGAGTTTCAGTCTGTCTTTGCCTACTTATTCATAATATCAGGATAGTGACGATTTGCATACTTTTAATGCTGATCAGGGTGTAACTGACTTTTGTTAAGGACTGGTAACAAGGGGTGTTCTGTGCCACCTTTTGTAGGACGAGATTAGGCACAGCTCTAGAGATCATCTACTGCTTTAAACCTTTGATTACCTAAGCCAGTATTTGATACTACGACAATAAAAGATTTTATGTTCTTGCCTACATAACTTTCAAAATCTGATCTGTGGTATGAAGATTTCTTAATTTGCATCTAGATTTCTCTCCCTTCTTTCAATGTCAGCAATTGATGAATGAGCTTTCCTGTGGAATGGTGAATACATAACATTTGTTTTAAAAGTAAGAAGCAACTAGCATAATTTAGACTTCGACTCCACTCCTCTTCAGGTCTGCATGTCTGCACTTGCAAGCAATTGTTTCATAAAAATGCACCTTCAAGCATCCATAACATTTCACTTCAGTTTGTCTTGCATTTATGGACCCATGTAAACTGAAGGGCTTCTTGATTCTTCCATCAAACTAGTTTCAGTTGTAACAGTGCAAATGTCTTTTTCAAGAAATCACACAACAGATGAAAAGACAACCTGGATGGGAAGCACTAAAGCCAATGTTAGCCATCCTCTTTCAGCTTGTCCCTAATACCAAAGAACAATGTCAGTTGATTGCAACTTCTCCTGTGAAGGATATGTTGGTACTCAGACTGGTGGGACTGCCATTTTGGCCATAAAATACTGTGAGTTGTAGAATCATAGAATAGTTTGGGTTGGAAGGGACCTTCAAAGGTCACCTAGTCTAACCACCCTGAAAGGAGGACAGACCTCTTTAGCTAGATCAGGTTGCTCAGAGCCTCATCCAGCCTGACATTGAATGCTTCCAGGGATGGGGCATCTGCCACCTCTCAGAGTAACCTGTTCCAGTATTTCATAAAATATTTGTTCCTTTGTATGTAGTCTGAAACTCCCCTTATTTAGTTTAAAGCCGTTACTGCTTGTCCTATCTCTACAGGCCCTACTAAAATGTCTGTTCCCAGCTTTCTGCTAAGCTCCCTTGAAGTATTGAAAGGCTGCTATAAGGTCTCCCTGAAGCCTTCTCTTCTCCAGACTGAACCCCAGTCTCTCAGCCTTTCCTCATAGGAGAGATGTTCTGTCCCTCTGATAATTTTTGTGGCCTCTCTAGAGGGTCTTTTCTGGACTCTGTCTAACAGGTTCATGTCTTTCTTATACTGAGATATAACTGTGGATTGCCAGTCCTGTTTGTGCAGTGGACTTGTTGTCCCTTTGGAATCTATCCCAAACCTGAAAAAAAACAGTTCTACTAATGTTTTTACGCAGTCTGTGGTGAAAAAATAATTAAACTTGCTGTAGGCTGGGATGGGTACCCACAGGAATTGAAGCAGAGGAAAAAGAACTGTTTCCTTGCATGCCTTCCTGATAACTCTTATTCTCAGAATCAGTGAGGAGAGGTGTGAGTGTGCAAGGTTGCAGCCGTGGACCTAACTGTTCATGGAGAGATACAAGATGAGTGATTTGCTTATCTTAATCCAAAATAGTCAGTGAGGATGCCTGAGCTCTGCACCACCAGCAGCAAGAGGAGAGGTACAGCTGGCATCAGATGACCAGCTCTGACAGAATCCAGAAGTTGCCTCATCCCTTTCCAGCTTTGCCAACCTCTCTGCTGTTCCTGTGTTTTGACAGGGAGGTGTGGGAAGGAAAGAGGGCTCACTCATGATCAGGAAGGGCATTACTATTTACAGGAACCTCAGTTTTCTAGAGCTGAGTCACTTGTCCAAGTAACTATAGAAGTTTTTTTAGACTGTAGTTAATGCATTTTTTAGCATCTGAAAGAAAATTAGTAGACAAACCAGTTATTTTTAGTTCTGGTTTGATTGTAGGCCTGTCAGCACTGGCAATGCATCTCCTTTATCAAGCTGCCACGATACCTTGTGTTGTTTGCAGAGCAAGGTTGATTAAAGACCAATTTCAGAAAAGTTACTCACTGTGGGTGTTAATTAGCGCTTTCTGGACTCTGCAGGGTTTAGCTTATGATCCATTTCACTTACTAAACCCTCTAATTCAAGTTACATGAAAATGGGAATGAACCAACCCCTTTCTATCTTCCAAAGGCTTCTGTTTAACTCAGTCATGAAAGAACCTCTCTCCTTTTCTCCCCTAATACAGAATTCTAATTTCTGTCCTTTCTTAAACAAAACTAAAAATAAAACTTCACATCTATAAAAAGTTTTCAAACTAATGAACTGAGAAACATCCTTGGTGCTTCAGAATGGGGTAGGTAAACTTTAAGAAGCCCTTGATTCTAAATAATGTTTTCAGTGGTGCCCAAATATACTGTACATCTCATGAACAGCAGGAAAACATCTACTTCTCTTCCTCTGCATTTTTCTGGGAGCGGAGTATTGTCATTCTGTAAGAGAAGGTCCTGGTATTTCCCTCATCTGCTCTTAACAGCAGACATGAAAAGCCTTTTGCCTTCCTGCAAGCAAAAGGCCAGCTACTAGCTCAGAAATCTTAAAAGGGTGGTTGATGAAAAATGACGTGCCGATTGAAGCAGAATTTATAACATGATATAGTTAAAATTAGGAACTTGTAATAAAATGAATTAAATGAAAATACCATTGAGGTACTATGCAAATACAAGCAGACAAAAAGCAAAACGAAACGTCACTCGGACACAGTATTGGATATTTGAATCTAGACTAAACAAAACATGAAACCAGGTACTAAAAAAACCAAACCTGTGAAGAAGATGATCTAAAATTGTCCAGACAGTCTGCACAGGAGAACTGAAGCTGAATGAGGTAAGACATTCAAGCAGAGCACACAGATATTACCATCTTAAAAAATACTCTTTCAAGTACACATTCTCTCCTGAACTCCCTCCCAGATTTTGAAACCTAAACTTCAGCTTAGTTTGAAGGCTGGTATAGACCCTTCCTAAAGCTGTACAGTGTGACAGACACACCAGGAATGTTAAGGAAGTATGCCAATCAGGTAATCACAATTGTCAAATGGGGTTTTACACTGATATTTGTAACAATTACAATTTCAATCCCTAAAACAATTATATGCCATCTAAGTCCCTGGGTATACAGAAGTTATCTTCCAAAGTACACACAACCAGTCAAATTTGGTATGTTATCATGTACATCAATGGCAAGTTGCAGAAAAAATGTGACTTCTTTAAAGATAAACAAATGTTGCTGAGCTCCTCTGCACATTAGTTATGGTGGTTTCTCAGCAGAAAGAATTAAGATTTAGTTTCCATAATAATTCTTTTAAGCTGCCAGCTCTAGCTTAGAAAATAGCAGAGCATGAAAACTCATCACTTTGTATTTTCCAGTGTTCTGTTTATAGCCATGTCCTATATACAGATTGAGAATCGGCCTATACAAGGTTATAAATGTGCACTTTTTTTTAAAATGTCATTAACCTTTTGCACTAGAGAAACACTTAAGCATGCCCTTCCAGTGCTCACAGTGAGGTCTAAATATAATTTCAAAGAGGACAGAGAACTAAACTTTCCAACTAGCATAAGGGAAGAACCTGTGCTTTTTTAAAAGCTATGACAGAGTGCAAAGGTCACGAGCCTGTTTTCCCTGTGTGCTATCTTTCAACCCTGTAACGACCCAACCACTTTATCGGGTGGATGGTTATTGAACTTGTATGCCAGCTGTGCTGAGGTTCTCTGGGAAAGATGGGCTGTAGTGACACCAAGCAGGGATGAGTTATGAATGGAGACAGATTATTACAAACATATGAAATGGTAAGGACCCATTTTTCAGGAGGCGTCTAACAATGCACTTCACAGAATACGCATGCACATGTTTGCTCATATAATCACTTGAATGTGGCTGTGCAGACAGACAAAACTGCAGGACTCACTTGAGGCTCACACACAGGTTTTTTGCTGCATTTTGATGCAAAATCAGAGAAATGTGGAGTTTCTTCATTTATTGTTTTTTCACATTAATTGAAAACTTGGGTGTGAAAATGATCAACTGTAGCAGCACCTGTGCAGTAATTATAGAACCTGCTTTTTCACCTTTAGGTCACATTACAGCTACTGACTCTTGGCCTGTAGTCCAAGAGCACGCGGTGGCACAGATTTGCAAGCTGTAGGACAGTTGGTAGCTGTGCCCTCCAGGTAGAGTTGAGGACACTGGTGGGGCAGTGTGTGTGGGAAGCTTGGCTGTGCCTGCTGGTAATTCAAGAACTTTTATCTCCAGGGCCTGTCAATCTGGCACCTTTCACAAGTGTTAAATTCACTTAAGTATATTTTTTTAAGAAGCTGTCATGAGACATACTGAAGCAAATATGTCCTTCAGTGGTTACACATGGACTCGGTTGTAACAATGTTTGTTGAGTGCTTCGACATCCCCAAATGATATGTTTGGTACAGCTTCCACATTTGTTCCATTTATTCAAGTCTGCTAAACAGTCTCCAAAGCCAATGGGCTTAAGAAATATTGTATTGGACACAGTGCATCCAAAAGGCCTGACTGTGAAAAGATGTTTATATAACTAATGGACACCACATACATCTGCTGGTAGAAGAATTTGGTCTACAAATAATAGAAAAGGTTTCTGAAAGACTGTGGTAAGAGTCTTTACTCTGGCTATGGAGAAGATCATATGATCCTTGCTTTATGTCAAGTTAAGCTGTGATCATTTAAAAGAATACTGATGGAATAATCGTTTTCAGTTTCTAGGCCAGACTCTCAACTGCTGTATTGTAGCTATGCTAATTTACACCTGCCAAGAAGCTTGCACTGTAGATTATGCATTTATATATAGCATCATGTGCAAACTACTGTGGTTATTTCCAGATGTTTACCATTGTAAAGAGCTCTGAAACTTTAAATCAATCTGCTTCACTAATGTAAACAACTTATCTTAACAAAACCAGATGAAAGTGCACTGAACATGTTAAATACATTATTAGGTTGATGAAGATCATTCATATTGATCCAAGTCTGGCTTCACAGCACAGTTTAATCAAAGCTGCCTAGGAGAGGTAACAAAGAGTGGTCATGGCATTCACTGTCTTTCATCCTGAGGTCACTGATTTAATCCTAGAGTGAGTCTACAAATGACTAAAATTCCATTACTGCTGCACCTGACAATTTATGCAAAAGTAACTGGACAGGCTAAAAAGAAGGGCAGACCAATATTTAGAGGGGTAACAAAACACAGCCTCTGTTTCAATGGGGAAATCATGCTGCCAGAGGTTGCTGATGATCCACCCAGAAGTATGTGGGCTTTTGATAGCCACACAACTACCTCCCCTTCATCTGGCAGATTTAGATTAAGGGGATTTTTATCCTGTATGGCAGCAACCCAAAATATCAGTACCTTCTTATTCTCTACAGTCAAGACAGAAAAGAAAAGACATGAAAGTCTGTTCCTCTTCATGGCCTCCAAGAATGACAAATAAATCTCACTGCTAGTGATTCCAGTGGAATGTGAGTTCATAGTTTGTCACAGGTTTAGAGCGGGAGACTGAGAAAGTCATTCAACTGTGTCAACAGACAGCAAAATGAAAGAAAAAGTTTCTGAAACTTGGCCACATAGTGGTATGAGCTATAAGTCCTTTTTGCCCTAGCTTGAAGTTATTAGTAGCATAATTTATAAAAGCCATCAAGAAGACTTGTTTGTCACTTTGTCAGGCACTGAATAAACACTAAATAGCAGACAAGGTCTACTGCAGAGAGTTTACCATCAGCACAAAAGAGAGCAAGCAGAAAAAGGAATGTAGGACAGGCAGGAAACTGAGTCACAGAAAACTGTGCCAAAATTACACAATTTGTTAAGATAATTTATGAAAAAACCAACAACTGACACCAAATTCTGACCCACTGTACTCCCTTTCCTTTTGAGAGCACAGCACAGTTAGCACTCTCATGAACAACACAGTGTCCAATAACTGAATAATCCTTTTGTCTGGACTGCTTTTGGATCTCTGGAAGCTAAAATCACAGTCCCAGAGGAACACTGTTACCCACATTCCACCTCCTCTGTTGTCAAACAACTTGCCTGCTCAGAGGCCTCTGCTATGCTCTCACCACCAACAGCTGGGGTGGTATACAGGTTATTTGAAAGTTACCTGTGGGCATTATGCCAAAATAGTGTACCATATCTGTCAAGGGGCTATACACCTGACTGTCTTCTGACTGCTTAATAAACATTACTTTATATTTTATACATTGCAGTATATTACAAAAGGCCGAAATAAAGTTAAATGATTATACAAATACATATATATGTATATATATATATAAAAAAAAGAAGAAGAATGTATCATCACTAAAATACTTGGTCTTAAACACCTGTTTTTCAAAAAAAGCTTTTGGAGAAAGTCTTTTGGAATTACATAAATTGCACTGCCTTCTGTAACCCTTGAACATTTTGTGATTTATAGCCAAATGCATGACAGGTAAAGTGAATAGCATAGACCAGCAGTGAATGGAAAAGCATCCCAGATCTGTTGCTTACAGGTTCCAGATTCCCCCAGGTGGGCCAGGAGCCATAGGGGAGAAGTCAGTCAGCAGCACTGATGGTTCCTCTGCTTGAACAGTAGCTCTTTTGACAGGAATTTCTACTTCTGGAGCCTTAAGCCACATCTCCACCAAAAACTGTGTAAGCACAATGAGATACTGTACTAATGAAATTGAAAATGCTTAGAAGGAAAATGGATGTGATGTTTTAACCAACTTTTAAGAAACATGAAGAGTGAGTGATGGAAGGGTGACGTTTATCTTTCCCACAAACAGAAGGCCAACCTATAAGGCACAGCAAAACATGCTTTTGTTTTATTCATGTGCCTCCTTCTGTGATCTGTGGTATGAGATCTGGTTTTAACAATGCTGCAATACTGCTAGAGGGAAATAAATTGTTCAAGAAGAGATGTCAGTTTTAAAGTAAAGCAAAGATCCCTACACAGCCCTCTCTTTGGTCAGTGCTGATACTTTATGCCATGGGCCTTAACTTGTCAGGGCATATCATAACTACTGTATTGCAGAACATGGTAGTGAGAAGGTGTTGTGGTTTAAGCTTAGTCGTAAATTAGACAGAGCATGTAGCCTGCTTGTTTTCCCCCCACAACCTGTCCTT
>WYDI02041751.1:0-20895 GCA_009867235.2 Psittacus erithacus
TGTGCCAGCACCTCAGCACCCTCCCAGGGAAGAGCTTCTGCCTAAGAGCTCATCTCAGTCTCCCCTCTGGCAGGTTAGGACAAGGAGCCATTCCTCTTGTCCCTGAGAGGAGCAAACCAGAATATTCGGAAGCAGCCACTTGCACTTCAAATGTGTCCATGGATGATTTCACCCCTAGATTTAAAGGACAGCAGTGTGTTTTCTCCGTGCAAGGATTGCTGGCTGCCGGCCGGAGCACGGGAGCTGTCACTCCACAGTGATGGGTGTCTCACGGGAGAGGCAGCAAAGCAGAACCCCTCGAGATGTCACAGTGCAGAGGAAGGTGGCATGTCTCATGCATCACCATCCGGGATGTCGCCGAGCTTATTGAGATAAATGGGGAGGTGGCCCCAGGAGCGCTCAGGAGTCACTTCCATTTAGCAGCTCACAGGAGCTGTCTGGAGACAGGTCAGCAGGAAACAAATTGCAGAGGTGCCCCAGCCCTTGCAGCATCTCCTCTGGACTTGCTCCAGCAGCTCCACGTCCTCTAATGTTGTTGCCCCAGAGCTGGATCAGGCCAGTGAGCTGCAGGGAGACCCAAGAGCTTTGGTTAGGATGCAATAAAACAAGAGTGCAGTATAAATCATGAGCCAATTGTCATCATTTTCTTGGCTGAACTGGAACGGCTCGGCAGTGTGATGGCAGAATTAACATAATTACTCTACCCACTGGCCAAGGCCAAGCTAAGAGGGAGAAAACCAGGCTGCTGTTTCAAAGGGAGATGCTTATGGAAGTGATTGAGTGAGTCCTGGGACTCAGATCTGGGAAGAGAGTCTCTTGGTCATGAGGAGCCACGACTTCCATGCTGGACCCAAGTGTCCTCTTTGCTCTGCTCAGCTACTGCCACACAGATTTCCCATTCAACATTGCCACCTTTCTTACATGCTATATTCTCAACGAAATCAAACCCAGAAATCCTTCTTGAAGGACCCAGTCTTACAGGCTACTTTGTACCTACATCTGCTTTCTCTAATCTTTAACTTGGATTCACTGCAGGCAGGTATTGTCTTGGTTTTCTTCTCTTTTCTCATGCCACACTCAAATTTTTCTGTGCTTCTGTGACAAACCTTCATGGACCCCCCACATAAAATTTGATTCTTATGGCTTTTGGCAAAGGTGGAGCTTGTAAGTATTTGACTTTCCTGAATTAGGAGGGCTCATATTCCAAGAGACTTTGGTTTTTAATTAGGTTCTATTGTAGGATCAGTGGCTAAAACCCGATGGCAATAATTCTGACATTACTTCTCTCTCAGTTTTTTTACGGTGGGTGCTTTATAGTGAAATCCTGCTTCTTGCATCTTTCCAGATCTCCCATTTTAGGATCTGTCCCCTGCAAGCAACCAAACTGGGTAAGAGCTTTTAAGAGCCCTTCTCTCCTGTAGCTCAAGCAGTACAAGACCATGTGCAGAGATGCAGGAGCTCCTGGCTTCATTTCCTTTCCCAAGCAGAGATGTCAGGACATCAGTCAGGATAATTTCATTCCTTGCTGCTGCTTATTTCCTTGCTCTTCACTAAGACCATTTAAGGCATTGAATCTATAGTCAGCTTTGCCTCTTGACTCTATAGCCTTGGTACCAAACTATAGCCTTAGGTATGAAAACGACAACGTGAGTGAATGCAGTAACAGAGCCTCCAGCCACCAGAGTTTCCTGTGAGGTTACTGATTGTAGAACAGCACTAGTAGATTGTGTTAACATCAGTCATAAGGAGGACAATCCTTGTTTACTTGTTTTGTTAACACTGGGAGACTCTACAGCCTTCCCACAGACATTCATTTGCATGTTTCTTCCAATGAAAAGTAATAAAATATTAATATCATTAAAGGAAGGGGGAAAGAAAGAGGCCTCGGGCTGCTCCTCTGATTGAACGAGTGGGTGAGCTGCATGTTCTCTGCTGAAGATGAAGAAAGCATGGAGGGTAGAGGGTGCACGCGAGTTGCAACTGTGTGGCTGCAGCAAGGACTGGCCCAGCATGCTGCAGCATCTCACCTGCTCCAGCAGACATGGCTCAAACAGGGTGAGGTTTGGCAAAAGGTTCCCTTTCCCTGAGCCATACGTCAAGACAGTGGCTGTCAGAGGTGGAAGGAATCATCTGAAAGCAGCTCTTCAGGGCCTTTTTGGCCCCTCCTTCTCTCTCATTCTGTTTCTCACCCTGGATAGGCTGGACCTGGTTTTCACCCTGCAACAAGGCATCAGCTCATGCCCATGCCCACTGCCCCATACACATGTACTCAGGGCTCCATGGGGTCATGGTCTTCCTTTGTGGATGCGCAGGGCCCTGGCTGCCCACTGGGATGGACCACCACCTGCTTAGATTTCCTTGGTGAGAAGCAGGAACACCCTGGACTCCAGGAGCTGAAGTCATGGCTAATCAGGATGTATAGCCAGCCACTGAGGCCATGTATATTTAATGAGCCCTGTTAAAGGATTTCAGAAGTGCTCTCCCCATGGACATCACGATGACTTCTTTGTTTATAATTTTTCCCCCTTTCCTGTTGCCACTAATCACCAACTCTCTGCTTCTTAATGGCACCTTTGGGGAGCTCTGGGGATGACTTAGATATTTATTTGCTTGCTCCAGATGGGAGGAAAGCACCTTCCCACCCAGCCACAGGTCTCAGGGTCCATCTACACAGGAACCTTAACCAGAGCAGTGACCTCAGGTTGTGCTGGGCTGGAAGAAGTAGGATCTGGATCCATCCTCTCCCTGGCTGACATCTGAGAAGGGCTGAAGAGATGAGCGGAGAGGGAGAGGAAGAGGAAGAGAGAGCCCCTACACTCAAAGGGGGCTGAAGGAAAACAAGCCCCTTCCTCCTGGGCATCTCAGCTGTGGAACCCAGGTGATGGCCCCAGAACACAGGTAGGTGCTCACAGTTTATAGCTGGTGCCTGTGAGATGCTAAGCATTGCTGGTGCAGCAGAGCTGCTTCACCAGCCTCCTCTCTCTGCCTGTGCCTACCCACCAGCTGGGGTACCCCTGCTGCACAGCCATGGAGAGAGGATCCCCTGTAGCCCCGCTCTTCTGGAGTTTGGGAGCCCTTCTCCAGGGCTCTAGCTCCTGCCTCCTCCTTGTGCCTTCTACAACTGAAGGCAGCGAAGCCCCGTCCCCTCTTACAGAGGTGTCTCCAGCAATTCCCCCCTTCCCTGCACATCACAAGGGCTGGACTCTCCGAGTCTCTTCCTGGGGCCTTTCTCCTTCTTCAAGCCAGGTCTGGGGGGACCCCATGGGAGGAGTGAGAGGCTTATAGTGTTAATGTTGATGCAGCACCAGCACATCCCATTTTGCTCAGCCAGCCTCTTGTTGATGTGACCTACTTTGCTGCAGATAGACCAGAGCACTTAGTGCTGTGTGTGTGTGAACGTGTCAGCTCACGTCCTCCTTGACCACATCTTTGAGCCCAGGGAATCATGCTCTGTCCATCACCCCAGTGCAATTCACCTGGGTTGCACTTTGATGCCCAGCTTCAGATTAAGAGGGCATGTCCCAGAGGGGGCCCAAGGGTGTGTCACGGAGCACATTGTCCTCAAGCCTCCTAGGAAGCTCTTAGGAAGCTGTTGTCCATGTCCCAGTGCAGATCATTGAGGTGGTATACCATAGGTGCGACTGCTGGGAGGCTGGAAGACCTCACTGCTGCTTATCCTAAGGCTCCTCCTCTGAGCTGAAAGTCCCAGTTCCTTAATCCTGAATTTGAAACTCTGGGGAAAAGCTGGGATTTAAAGGCTTCATGAGAGGTTTTGCTTGAAGCAGGCTGGCAAGAGAGACCTGGGAGCATGTATAGTCATGCAGCACTTGGTTAGTGCTGGTTGTCCTTGGTTAATTTAGACTGGTACGTGGTGTCATCTAATCTCACCTGCAGACAGCAGGAGGGAGAAGGGAGGCCTTTGGGAGTAGTTTTGGGACATGTCTGAGTATTTCTTTCGCTCTTGGGCTCTTGGGCTCTTGGGCTTGTATTCCTTTGCTACAGCTACCAGACCTGAGGACAAAGCATCTAAGAACTGGATTATGGGGTGCATCCTGCACAGGACAGAGGATGCTCTCAGTTCTTGTTCCAGAAACCTGGATGACAGCCCTGATGTCCTTGGTGACATGCAATGGATATCTGCTTGTGATGTTTACCATACTGGCCTTTTTCTGAAGTGTCTGAAAGTGTCTTGAACCTTGACCATTGCCAGTTGGGTTTGGAAAGTGGTTCCAGGAGAAAATCTGTCTTTTCTTTTTAACCGTAGGATTATTTCTTTGAAGATGAAGCCCAGAAAACTCTCTGCTTTCAGAGAGAAGTTTTACATCTTTAATGCTGTGAAAAGGCGCCGAGGCTGAAACTTGCTGATGCAGGTTCCTAGGCTTCCATCTCTGATATGGTACCCTCATGTCACTCAAACTTTTCCTGCTTGCAAGGTCACAGATGCCAATTTGCTGGGGAAGGCTGAGGGTCTGGACTCCCTCCGGCCCTGCTCGTGCTGCCCAGATCCAGCAGCCTCCCTCAGCCTTATGTAGTGGCAGGCAATCAGAGGAGGACGAGCTGGTCCCAGTCCCAGCTCTTCCCAGCGGAGGATGCTTCAGGTCGGGTCTGCTCTTGCTGCTGAGTGGCAGAAAATCTCCTTCCGCTGTGCATTAATTGGCACTTGGTTCTTGTGGTGCTGCTCTTCCTCCAGGCCAGCCTGTAGTGCTTTTAATTGACTGGAGGGAGCCAGCAGAGCTGATGAAGGGCTCTCCAGAGCCTGAGGTTTTTGCCTCCGTGGCCTTCCCAGAGCAACAGAAAACGAGATGGGGAATTGAGTTCTTTGTGAATGCTCCCACACCTTTGTAGCTGGAAAATGGCTTCCCAGACCCTATCTTCACCTCTCTAACTGGTAGGGAGTCCTAAGAACTAAATTCCTAAGAGCTTATCTCAGTCTCCCCTCTGGCAGGTTAAAGCCATTCCCCTTGGCCTGGCCCTACAAGCCCTTGTCCAAAGCCCCTCTGCAGGTTTCCTGCAGCCCCTTCAGGCACTGGAGCTGCTCTAAGGTCTCCCCTTCAGGAGTCTTCTCTTGTCCAGGCTGCCCCAGCCCAGCTCTCTCAGCCTGGCTCCAGAGCAAAGCTGCTCCGGCCCTCGCAGCATCTCCGTGGCCTCCTCTGGCCTCACTCCAGCAGCTCCACGTCCCTCTTGTGTCTGCGCCCTCGGTGCTTGAGCCCTCTGCTAACCTACTGCAGGGTGAGCACCCATGTCTTGTTCCAGATGTGCCACCAAAGCAGAGAGCTGTGGAGGATGACCCCATCTCCTTTCTCTGCTCCCAAACTAGCACAAGGCCAGTGCAACCTGCGAAGAACAAAGGCAAGAAGCATCCAAGCCCTTTCCAGGATCCCTGTGTGTTTTACCCTGCAGGCTGTATTCCTGACCCAAGGAGACTGTACCTGATCCCTGACTCCCGAGGCCCTGCCTGCTTCCGAGGGGGTGCATGCCATGCAAGGCAGTTCTGCAGCAGTGCTAATGGAATGGAGAAAGCCATTAAAGGAGGAAGAGTTGAGGTTACAATATTGTGCTGAAAAGTTTATTGCTGCCTGTAGAGACATCAGGTCTGTACTTCCAGGATTACTCAGTGCTTAATGCCGAGTGCCTGCGCATTAGTTTTGCCGGGAAGCCCATTTGGGGTTCTTCCAAAACGGAAAAATTAAAGGGCTTCCCTAATAAATGTGCTCTCCAAAAAAACATAAAGGCTCCAAAACCAACCCAGGAACCCAAATTGAAGCAGCCATCATGGGAGAAAGGCAACACTGTGGAGCCTGGGGGCAGTCCCTCTGTCTGAGCTGGGGAGGGAACAGCACTGGGAAGTGACATTCATTCCTGCTCTCTTCCACTCTTAGGGTCTCCTGAGACTCACCATGGAAGGAAGATGTGAATTTACACACAGATTTGGTGCATGGGGGGTGAACTTGCTTGCGAAATTCTCCTTATTTCACTAGCAAAGAAACTCAGCTCCGAGGAGGTGAGTGACTTGCTCAGAGCCTTGTTCTCCATCACACAAAACAAGAAGTCTTTCGAGTCTCGTTCTTGCATCCAGGCTGCTTGGTCACTCTTTTCCCAGCATTTGGTGTACATCTGGGAACACAATTAATGTCTGAAATAAATGCAGACGAGGTGGCATCAATGATTTGGGGAAGCGGTAAGGTTTTGGCCCTAGGTCAGGTGGTCCAGCTCACTCCTTGCTCCTGTTCTGGCACCCAACTCCTATCTGAAATCAATGAGGAGAAGGTGCCAAGATGCAAGTTAGACTCTGTGTCTCTTTGCAACTAGTAGATTCTATAAGTTCACATCGGTACTGCCTGGAAGCCGAGTTGCGTGAGGACCAGCAGTTTTGTGCTGTTCTCTGTAGGTCCTCGAATTGCCCATGGCAACAGAAAAGCTTCGAGGCTCTACCTCGCCTGGGTTAGAGAGGGTTTGCCTGCTCTTGCCTTCTCCAGGAGTGGTGGGGTAGGGACTGCAGGGTTGTCTGTGTGTGCCTAGGGCTGTTTTTCCATGCTGGTGTGTGCTGGTTCAGCCTCCCTTCGGCTTGGAGCGAGTGCAGGGTGGGAGCTTTGCTCCAGGGAGGGCTTCATCATCAGTGTCAGATCTTTCATCTAGAGATGTGAGACCCCACTCGGAGTGCTGTAGGAGCTGAAAGTGATCTATTTGAGGTGATGTACCCACTGAGCTATACCCTTCAACCTGCTGTCCTGAGCACTTGGCAGTCTCATGCATTCACCGGAGATTACACATACTCTGAACGGTTGTGTGGTCTTCAGAACAAGAGAATCTGATGTGGGAACCAGATGCTTGCTCTGCTTTCTCATACCACCTAGGCATTCTAAGGCTAGATCCTTGTTCAGTACTTGGGAAGCTCCAGCTGCTTGTAGTGACCAGGAATTGGTCCTTCTGATTCAGTTTTTAGCATAATGACTGTGCCTGGGAAATTGTCTGCAGTAGGACTGAGATTTTGTGGCAGGTAAGTGAAGTGTGAGGATATTTTGGGAAAAACATGGAAAAGCAAAGGAAGGCACCAGCCCCAATCAAATCTTCTTCAGCATGGGCAGAGCTCGCATTACTCTTGCCAGGCTTGGCAAAGTGAATGCTCACCTGAAGCTGAGTATGAATCTCTCCCCTATTCATCATCACGTGATGAAATTAGAAGAGAGAAGCCCACAGTGCACAAAGTGAGTAGAAAAAAGGTGGCAGTAGACGCTGGAGGGGTAAGACTGCAGGTTGTGGAGAAGGAATGGTTCTTGGGGAGGTGGGAGAAGAGTATTTGAACCACAGGGAGCTGTGAATTTCCTTGCAGAGACAGGTCATTGAAAAGTGGGTGTGTGCAAGATTCCCTCTTCCAGAGTCCAGGGGTTCTGCCCATGGAGGGGGCTTGAAGCTCATCTGTGTCTCCCTCTCGAATGCCTTAAGGTTGCTTATTCTCCATTTGCACATCCTGCTGGGAGAGCAGACACCTCTCTTTGCCCCAGGGAGCCTGGCACACAGCTCCATCTGCATGGGGGCAATGCCAGCTTTCCTCCTCACCACAGATCCCTCACAGCTTCCCCAGAGGAGCAGCTCAGTTCACTCTCCAGCTCCCTGGGCGGCAGCTTCATTAGTGAACATTAGGCAGGTCTGTCCCGGAGCTCTCAGCAGGAGATAGGAGCTGGGAACTCTGGGGAATACGTTCCCGTTTCTCCACTCTTCCTTCACTGCAGTTCCTTCTCCGGGCCTCAGTTTCACAACCTGTGAAGAGCAGAAACTGCCTAAGCCCAGTGCTCCTGGCTCCATGACTCCATGATTTCTCCTGCCCACCAAGGACCATTTCCTCTCTCCTTGCAGGAACACTTTGCATCCTAAGCACATTAATGTACCTATCTCCTCTCTGGTCTTGGATTTTTTGCCATTGCCTTTTTTCCCCAGGTCTTTTGTCTTCATCTCTGGACTTTTTCCAGTTTATATTTCACACTGGAGACAATCCTGCTTCCAAGTCCTAGGGTGGTGGTTCCTCAAGACTGGGAACAGCTATAAGCAGAGCTAGAAGCAAGAAGAGGGGGAAGGTCGGTACCTTAGTTCATTAGCCTGTACACTGCCTGGGGAAGAGTTATCATGTCTGATATCCCTGTGACTGCTATGAGGAGCTACTGTGACAGGGCTTATGGATCCGGAGGTGGAGTTACATTCAGCTTTGAGAAACAGGAGAGAACAAAGACTTGAAAGAGAAGCTCCAGCAGAAGCCACAGAGTTGGATGCTCAGGGGTGAGCTGTGGAACTGGGGCACCTTCTTTTTTTTGCCTTCTGAGTGAAACCTTTGGAGAATTGGTGCTGAGCACTTTCTGCAAGCCTTGGGCTGGTGATATGGTCTGTTAGCACTGGAGGAGATGAGTTAGAGTTCAGCTACAAGAGCCCACCTCAGCTGAAGAGGAACTTTGCATCATTCCTCACTGTGATCTGCTCCCTGGATTACCTTTTCCTGATACTTCCTCAACCAGATTCTCCATGGGGAAAGCAGAAAGGTTCAAACTGGAGATGAGCTCAAGCTGAGAGCAGGAAGATGCAGTGGAGAATTCCCCTCTGTCCAGGGTCTTGACCCCATCCTTCCTCCATTCCTCCTTGTACTTCATGGCCCTGGAGCAGAGCCGGAACTGTCTGTTGGCAGCTCATGGCCCTTCAGGAATTGTTGTGCTGTGTGTTATAAATTTCACAGGGGAAGATAATGCTATCTCTCACAACTCATGTGTCAGCTCTGCCTTCCTCCTGAGTCTTCAAGCCACTCTCCAATGAGACTGTTGCAAATGAGCTTTTAGCATTGACACAGAGCCTGAGACTCAGGAGGATGAGATGAAGTGCTTGAGAGCTGGACTGCTTATTGGCCTCATGGCAGTCAAAGCATCATCCTGAGAGAGTGAAGCAGGGCTTGGACTTGTCTTTTCTAGTGTTTCTCCATCAGTTTTACTCAAAACTCAGCCTTGCCTTTGGGGAGGAAGGTCCATTACTTGCTCCTCTAACTGGCTTCTTTCTGGGTCCTGCGCTGCTGACCATTGCAGAGGGTCTGGAGGCTGCCAAGGCTGAGTAACTCTGATCTATTAATCCGTGGCTATTCTCCAGCCTCTTACATTTGGTCCTGCTGTGGGACAGGTTCCTGGCTTCTCGAAAACAGCTCCTTTCACCTGCCAGCCCAGGGCCCGTCGTACGGAAATCATCCACAAAGGAGAGAAAACAGGAGGAACAACCCGTCTGGTAGCACTGCTTCTCTAACCAGAACTGCACTTTAAAACCAGGCATTTCCTTTCTCGAGTCCAACACCTTCTGCCACCCACCACCAGTCTCCCCGGCTTGAAAGGCTAGTATTTTATTTAGGGCTGATCCATTTCTCTTTTAATTCAGATCAATGCGGGTTAATTGAGAGCAGCTTATTTTTACTTCTGCTGGTATGTGCCTGCCAAGATCAATACCAGTCATTTCCACTTAAACCGTTGTACCTTTACTGGAACTACCAAAGCACCCAGCTCTCCACACAGCAGCATCTTATGGACCAGCCCCCTGCATGTGGTTCCTCGTGTTATCATTGAACCAGCCTCTCGTCAGCCCGGCTGCAGCGGCATCCTCGGCGTGCTGGAAAGAAACGGAGCCATGCTCAGCCCAACCCAGGGCTATAGATCATAGCACGGGACATTTGCACGCTAAAAATAGCGAGGGGCAGCCGTTCATTGATCCTGCCTGCGTTGATGGGGCCGCAGAGATCCCTCTGCCCACCCTTTGCCACTAGGTGGGGCGATGCTTCAGCAGCAGAGCAGTGGCCACAGAGGTGGCTGCCTCTGCCGTGTCCCAAAACCACGAAGCCGCGGGAGGCTTTGCTCAGCCCTGGAGAGAAGGAACCCTGTGTTCCTGCACTCACCTCCTCTGTGTGTGAGGGCTGGCTGGGTGCAAACATCCCAATGGCATCCCTGGGCGCAGAACTCTTGACATCATCCCCAGCAATCGTTGGGCTTCCAGTGGAGGTTGGGGGTGGCACAAGTGCTCTGCTGCCGTCTGTTTCTGTATCTTTAGAGGTAAATCTTCATGGAGGGGCTGGTGGGGCTCTCTGTATCGTTGCAGTATCTTCATTCCCATCCTGTGCGACTGCACAGGGATGTAAAACACTGGATAACTGCATTCTTGTTACATCCCCTCACCCTGAGAAAGCTGGATGTGGGGAACTTGGCCATGGGATGGTGGGACAGGAGTTTCCTTGTCTGTGTGGAGCCAAACCCGCAGGCTGCAGGATTCTGTGGCCAGACACGGTGCATATTTAGGACAAGCTGCTGGTTTGTACCAAGCCCTATGGCTGGTTTGGGGGAATTCTCCTGCCCCTGTCCCCCTGGTGTGCTTGCTCCCACCTTCCTTCTCATCCTGCATGGCCATCATCCTTGTGCTCCGTTCTCTGTTCTCGCAGCCGCTGAGCATCCTGGTCCTCTTTCATCAGCTGCTGAAAGCATCCTAAGAATTGTTTTGGGCATTTCATTAACTGATACATTAATAGAGAGCAAAATCAGAGGGATAAAGGAAGCAGATTCTCTGCAGAGCATCAGCTGAGTGTTTAAAGGACCTTTTCCCCACAATCTGTTGGCTGCAGCTTTTGCTAGAGCAGCTTTCTGGAGGTGTCTGTCCATCTGTACAGATGAGGGTCAGCTCTGGAGGGTGCAGGGTCTTGTCCACATGGCGTGGAAGCAGACAGGGAAGGAATCTTCAAAGCAATGGGAAAATCATTCCCTTCCTCTCCTTCCCTTGTAGTGGTCCCCGATATTTTGTGCTCTTTCCAGACTGGGCAGGTTGAGCTGCAGGGGCTGGTGTTTGAGTTTCCTGATGGGTAAAACCATGGGGCTGGTCAAAGCCACAGGAGTGAAGCATGCAGCGAGTCCTGGTCATAAATATCAGAGAAAAATGACTTGGACCCATACCCCTCAAGCAGAACTGATTTAAGGTGTCATTAAAAACCATTGGTGTCCAAAAGGGTGGAACACAGAGTCTCCAGCCCAGGTCTTTTATGCCTTTTGGCTGTATGAGTTAAGGCAATGGACTAGGAGAAGCCATATGTCAGCTAAATGTGTCTCTAATTGCTGTGTGGATCTGCATGGAGGGTAAACATTTTACCAGGCAGAGAGCAGCTGATCGGGAGAGGAGGAAAGATCCTGGTGGGAGGGGAAGGGACGGGAGAATGTCTGGTGGGAAGCAGCGGGGGGGGGAGGCTTGGAAAACGACTTTTGTCCAGGCCCTGCAGACCCCAGCTTCGCCCTGCCCCTCCGCGGGGTTCCCTGGTAATGGAGTCCCTCCCAGGGCAAAAGTTAGCTCCAATTAGAGGCTTTGAAGCGAGAGTTTTCAATGCCACATCTTCCCGCAGGAGCTGTGTCAGCTCGTGTTATGGAGATGGGCTGGTGGCAGGCAGGGGAGCAGCTGGGAGCTGTGTGTGGACAATGAGGGGTGTCCTGGGAATCCTCCCCTTGTGAGGATGCAGCCCTTCCACCTCCTTTTTGTCCTCCTTCTCGTCCTCCTTTATTCCAGCAATGGACAATGGGGGGACCAGCACACACAGCTTGCAGCCTGTGTGCATCCAACCCACAGACCCCTGCAAGGGCATCAGATCACCCACCAGTTCAGTACCTTCCCAAACTGGCAGATACCATATAACCCAGGTGTATCTCCCCATCCTCTCTGTCTAACCCCTTCTGTGCCACCTCCCCTGGTTGCTCACAGGTGAACCCCACTTCCCAGCCACCCGGGTGACATGGGATGAAGCCTCATGGGACCAAAGGGGTAAAATAATGGAAAGGCTGGTGCTGCCCTGCAAAGCTGATGATCAAGAACCAGGGAGCAGGTACAGGCAGTCGGGGGCAGCCTGTGGGACAGAGCAGGCGAGCATGGGAACAGGGTTAAACTGCTTGGTCACTGGAAGGTTTCTGGAGAAGAAGCCATGAGGTGAGGAGGAGGAGGAAAGCCACAGCGTCACCCCATGGGAGAGCTCCAGGGGCATCCAAGAAACCACCCCCCAATGCCATGAACACCACCAGGGTGGTCCCCAGGATGCAGTTTTTTTTTCAGCTCACCTCTTTGCTGCCACCAGCCCGAGAATGGACTGTTCAGATGATGATCAGAGCTGAAAAAACAGAGCTCTTTCAGCCTTGGGAGTCCCTGGATTCAGCTTTCAAGATCTGAGTCCAGAGCCATAAAGAGTAGAGATGTTTTGGGGATTTTCTTTATGAGCATGAACAATAAGATCCATAAGAAATCTGCTTTGGCCCAAGAATTTATCAGCTCTGATGAGCCTTTTGCTGAAACTGCAAACCCAAACAAATCTGCTCTTTTCCCAGGATACTGTGAGACCTTTCATTGGAATAAACCACAATGAATTGTGCTTCAAACCACATTTTCCTTCTTTTTCCTCTCTAAGCCTGTGTTATGCAGGATTTCACTTGGAGCTCATGAACATCACCTGAAGAGGCCTGAAACTCATTCATGAAACCCAAGTCAAGTTCCAAGAGAATTAAAAATGGGGCAATGAAAATCTGAACCTGCCTTGATTTAGGGGGGAGTTGTTTGGGGTTGGTTTGTTTTCTTCAAAATGATGATGTGGTTCTTAAGTAGTCCTATATTGGGAAATCAAAGACTGGTTTGGGTTGGAAAGGACCTTAAAGCTCATCCAGTCCCAACCCCCTGCGATGGACAGGGACACCTTCCACTAGAGCAGCGTGCTCCAAGCCCGGTCCAACCTGGCCTTCCATCTTTTTAACAATGACATCTTTTATTCCCCCAAGTAACCCAGCCTCCCTATGGGTCCCAGCTGCACTCCCGAGGTGCCGCAGAGGGTTGTGCTGTGCCCGTTCTCGCAGGCTGGGGCAGGAGCTGCGGTTTCACCAAGCTGAGCCCCATGCACAGGAATCGCCCGGCCCTGTTCCATCGCCGCAGGTGCACCCCGGGTGGGTGGTGGCAGCGGGTGGCTCTGCCTGGCAGCTGCTGCCGGCTCCGGTTGACCCCACGGGCCTACGTCCCGCCCCACGTCTGGCGCTGGCCCCCGCTGCCTGCGGCCGGGGCGCTGTCTGTGCGCTGGGAGCTGTGTCTGCAGCAAACCCTGCCCCGCCGCAGCTCCTCCTGCCCGGGCTGAGGTGTGCAAGCTGCTGGCTGGCAGGGGAGGGGAGAACGGCTCCACACGGTGCTCATCCCGAGCTGGAAGCTGCCAGCGGGGTGAGGAGCAGCGGTACAGTCCCCGAGTGAGGCGGCAGATGGAAATCCGTGCGGTTCCAGGGTGCGCTGGGCCCTTGCTTTCCCTGCTACGGGCTTGCAACAGGCTCCTAGGTTAAAGCGCTGGCCGGGAAGATGCGGGGCTGGATTGAGATTTAGCGAGAGGAATGGCAGGCAGGAGCAATGACCGCTGTCGCTGAACCCCTTCTCCGGCTCCCCCCCCCTCTCCCGCGGGAGATGACCCCTCTTTTCCCCTCCCAGCCACCCGCGCTGATTTTCATTCCAAGCTCACTGAAGAGCAGTCCCTCGGGGTTTGGAGGTGAGCATCTCCTGCTCCTCCTGCAGCGGCTGCCGCTGTGAGCAGCATGCAGCACGAGGTGTGCACGGCGGGGTCAGCCGTGCAGCCAGGACAGGACAGCATCCTGCACCCTGGCAAGCTGCTTTGCTCCACCTGTGCTTGTGCTGGTGTAACTCTCACTGCTGTCACATCTGAGAGCATCCCAATCTCACCTGGAGCCCTTGCATTTTGCCTCCCTGGAAGTATCAGAAGGTGTTTGCATGGAAGGTGGCATTCTCATTCCAAAGAAATGGAAACTTTAAGGATTTTTTGCCTCCCTCTCTGGCATTTTTATCCTAGCACAGTTCCATATGGGTTACACAGGGTGGCTCCAACAAGTGGTTTCTCTTCCCATTGTGCAGCTGGTGGGTCTGAACAGGCTGTACTGGGGTGGGAAAGGGGTGTTCAGCTCCATGGCCTGAGCTGCACATGGGGTAGCAGGAGGGCTGGGACATGTCACCCCTTCCCCTGGGTGCTCATCTGGGCTCTTTCACCCTCTGTCAGCTGGGAGACTTGGTTCACTGAAGATCTGATGCTCCTTGACTATCCACAATCATTGGCAGTGCCAGAGCACTTGGGAATGGGGATAGGGACAGGGAACTTCAGCAGATGCCAGTCATTGGAACAAACCTGTTCTGACCATCTCATCCTTCCCAGGGGAGCATAAGCCCTCCTACCCAGCAGCACAGAGGAGCACTGCAGGGAGCAGGGAGCAGGTTTACAGTAGCATGAAGTGCGCTGTGTCCCACTGTCAGTGGCGGAGAGGAGAGGGGAGAACTTGCTTGGGTGCTTGGGGTCTATTCAAAGAAGAAAGCAGCATCAGTGGATCCCTTGCTGCGAAGAGCTGGCTGCAGAGGAGCTGTGTCTGGTGTTATTAGGTGGTGCAAAGCCAAAATGATGCAGGTAGCTTTCTGTAAGCTCTGGGAAGGGGCTGGCCTTTTGTAGCAAACCTCCACACATGCTCTCCTTAGAAGAGGCTGGACACAGCAATGCCAAACAGGTAAAAGCCAAGAGGGGCACAGCAGGATGGTCACTCTGGACATGGTCACATCCCCTCTGAGCAGGTTTGGGTGGGTAGTCCCCCAGCAGGATGCTGAGGATAGTGGGATGTGAGGGACCCCACTGCCTTCCAGCTGGAGAGTGTAGGGACCAGGGCTGCGAGCAGCTGCGAAGGGCAGGGAGCGAGCTGATCACTGCTGCAGCATCTGCCCATTGCCTCCTGTGCTGGTGGAGCTGCGGGGTGGGTGGCAAGTGACAGCCGGTCCCTAAGAACCCAGGCTCTTGTTTCCCCTCCAGTGGACACCCATTGGCTGGGCACCAGATCGTGCTCGAGGGATGGGTATCGGGTGGCCGGGGCTCGCATTATCGGGTGGCTTCCCCGCTCCATTTCTGTCCCTGTGTCCCTGCAATGGAGCTCAGGTTACGGGACCTTCACAAAGCATCAGCCATCTATTATTCAGCTGTCTACAATGGCGTGTGGAGCTGAGTTGCTGCAGCCTCGCGCCTGCTGGGGTAAGGTGGGCCTCAGTAAGTGCCTATGTCGGGGGATGAGGCTGTAAATCACCCACCAGGAGTTATCAGGATGCAAGCAGAAGGCTGGCGGAAACCACCCGGAGGTAGCTGGCTCCAGGGATGCTTTATATAACACCGGTGAAACGCATCCCGCCAATTCCCGTCAGAGGGATCAGCATCTTCCCATGCCCTGGTGGAGCACAGGGAGCCTCTCACCGGGTCAGGCTGTGGGACATGGGTCTGACCTACCAGACCGCCAGTAGGTGGGAGGCAAAGTCCCCATCAGTGGGATAAACCTCAGCCTCAGAAGGCTCCGGGTCTGGGAAGAGGCAGCAGTGGCCATGGCTCTTTTTTCAGGGCATCATTCACATCTCCTGGCTGTCAGCATCGAGGATCCGGAGATGTTCAGTGAATGAGAAACATTCAGGGCACAGCGAAAGGAAATACTCCTTCATCATTCCCCAGAGAAAAACAATCCCTTTTTTGTGGGGAAATGTTTGGTTGACACTGAAGCTGCGCACAGGGCTGGAGGGATAAATCTGTTTGGATGAAGTTTCAGCTTGGAAACAAACAGACAAATAAACCTGAGCAGAGTTGATGGCGATGAAGTTCTGGTTCATTACAATTAGGATATAATGTTCTTATTTTGCTTCCATACCAATATTGTTCCAATTCATTAAACTTTACTTTGTTTTTCATTTTCTATTCCTTCTTTTTTAATCCCAGTAGAAATATATGCATTATAGTGCTACCAAATTGGAATATCCCATTCAACTCAAACATCAAGCCTTTCTCCAAATACCATCTTTTACAGGAAAACCCTTTCCCATCAGTCAGAAATTCATGTTCCTGCATTGCTTTGTGTATCTCATCAATGCACATGCAGATTAACTGTCCCAAGTAGCAAAGACATGAGGATGCGACAGACGTCTGTGCAGGAGGAGGGTATCTGGCAGCCCCTCTGGTGGAATCATATCCTGTTGTTTCCCAGTTTATACCATCTAAGCTTCAGGTGTCATCAGTGCATCATTCCCTTTCCATTTCCCCCATCCCTCTTTCTGCTGAAGGCTGGGATGTGAAGCAGAAGAAGGTGGAAGCTGCAACAGGATACCTGCCAGAGATCTGAAACCCTGGGGAGATCAAGAGCCTCTGGATCATGCAGCCCGCGGGGAAATGCCCACTTTAAATCAGTGCTGGTTCCCCCCCTCGCTGTCCTCTCCCATCATCCAGAGCTAGCTTGCCATGTGGATGTGTGCTGAGCCATCCACCCCATGCGGTGTGGCTCAGCAACTCTGCCTGAGCCTCGCCCAGCATTTTATTTCTCAATGGACAAGCTCAACAGAGATGTCTAGGGTTTTTAAAAATAGTTAATATTTAAATATTAATTGAGCCATTAATTACATCTGAGCCCCAGAACAAAACAGCCGTGAATAATTCATGAGAGGGCCGATGGTAAATGCCTCTAATAATTCACAAAGCGACCGAACCAAGTATTTTCAGAGCATTCAATGAAAGGAGAAGTGAGGGAGAGGGGAGATGAGCAAGTGCAAGAACATCAAGGGAAGGGGCTAAAAGAAGACATGGATCATTATGGGCTGGTTGATGCTGTTCTTCCAAGGCTTTCTCAGCATTATTCAACTCCATAACATCCAGGTACTGGGGAGGGGGTTTCCTCTGTGATTTGCAGTGGGGAAACTGAGTCACGGGGAGGCTGAACGTCCCCCACAAGCTGACTTGGGAGGACAGCCAGGACTCCTGGCAGGCTCTCCCACAGCTTCATCTAAAGTGTTTTGGACCATGGGTTTGTGATAATCATCTCTCAGAGGCCTTGTAACGCACAGAGGCTGCTGCTGTCTGAACAACCTGCACTGCAAAAGAAACCAGCCCATCAGCAGGAAGGAGGTTATTCATGCCCTGCCTTTCTCCTTCCTCCAGGATGTGTCAAACACTCTGGAGGCTGCAGTGGGGAAGGTGATGCTCTGTAAATAAATGCACAATCTCCGCAGGGCTTTAAAACGGACCAGCATAGGATGTTTGCGCTTAATAACTGCAATTCTTAATTACAGATGGGTTGAGCCTCAGGTGAGTCCAAGGGCTTCAGCACTGAACACACCAATGGATGGACGATGGAGATCCCCTCTGCCTCCTGGAGCTGCGTATTAATGGTCTCTTTGTGCTTCAGTCTTGTTTGTGCAGGAGACTGTGACGAATGACCCCATTCACGGACCAGCTTCTCACTGTCGAGGTCTTCGAGGCAGAGCTTTTCCACCTCCTGCAGCCTCCTACGAGCCCCATGGTCCCCGGCTCTCCCTCCATGGCTGCTGGGGAAGGGGTTTGTCACTGTGAGGTCTGTCATGCCCTGTCAGTGCTGACCTCGTGTCATAGCTGAAGGAAGCCCGGGCAGCAAGTAGGCACTGACGTTACAGAAAGGGAATCCCACCTCTGCCTATGCAACACGCAGCACTGGGCAGCTTCTCGTTGCTCTCAGATGAGTGATAATTGCATTGCTGGCAGGGAGCAGACCCTAGCGGTTGCTTTTTCCCAGTATCCCAGCCTCTGCTGTGGAGCAATCACCCTGTCCCCGCTCTGCGGCTGATTGACAACCATTAAATGAGTACAGGTTGAATCCTCTTTGATGGCCCTATGGATACATGACACACGTCCCACGGCGACCAAAGCAGCTTCTCTTTTGCTGGGGATGAACATGATGCAACCCACCATGTGCTTGAAAAGTGTGACCCTCTCAACCATATTAACAACCATGTAATCAGCAAGCACCAGGGCCTTCCTAGCGAAGTGATGCCCTTCTCCCCATGCTGCAGCAAGCATGTGCTAAATATGCCTTTGTTCCTTTTAGCAGATGAAAGATTCAGCCGTCTTCCTTAGCTTACTGACCTCCTACAAGTACAGGAGGCAAGGAAATGGATCCCCCTCTGCCTCTAATAGCATGACGTTCACAACTTCAAGTTACATAGAGACAACCAAAACGGATTGGAATCATTATTATCAATGTCTGCTTCTCTATCCATGTGGATGTAGCATTTATAAATTAACCAAAAACACTTGCAAATCTGCATAACCAGTTACCCACGCTCCTAATGCTTTCAATTTATCCTAATAGACATTTAATGAATACTTTATAAAGCCTTAGATGGGGAACTTTAAAATCAATGGTGCTATTTTATTGCTGTTTGTATTATCTTTATTTGGATGGTGTCTTAGCACTCTGGTGCCCATTGATTTCAGTCCTTAATCAATGAAAAAACGTTTCAGCTTAAATACATTGAGATGCACAAGAGAACCTGGATCCAGGGGTAAAGGGTTCTTTCCCAGGTGAGGCATGGCTGGATCCCAGGGTAGTACCAGGTAATCCTGGATATTGTCCTGGCACAGCTCTCTTCTTATTTGTGCTCCTTAAAGCAGCCATAGCAGACAAAGGGGGCAAACAGCAGATCTGTGCCCTTTCTGCTGCTGGAGCTGATGCAGTCCCAGGCTACTACAGGCTCCAGTGCTGTATCCACATTGAAATCCTGGGTAGTCTCCCTGAATAACTCTGAAAGCCTTGTGCTAGTGCTAGCTCAGCAGCACTTACATGTAGTGGTGACTATGCCCAGAACTGATGGATATATATGAAGCTTGACAGCTTCTCCCATCAGTATCAGCTTGTTCAGTTCCACATCCATTGATTTCCCTCTTCTGTCTGTGGTTCCGTCCAATCTGGCTGAGTGTGGGTGAATCCCATAATGAAATGAATGAGGTTCACAGTAACGCCAGTGCTTTTTTTGGATGGGTTTTGGGGAAGAGCTGTCTGAGCTAGGAGACACCATGATTTTTCCTTGGATTTGAAATCAAAATCAAATTGCAAGACAATCTAGGATTCCGCCCCCCTCGTCCCCCCATCTGGAGGTGACTGCAAGTTTAACCCAGTTTGTCAAACTGAAGATGTGACACAAAATATGAGTGAAGGGAACTGCATATTTCAGCCGGAGGAAAAGGCAAGGAACATCATTGTGGAACTAATATTACCCAATTGAATAGAAAGAGGTGGGCCCCTTCCCTCCAGGGACAGGTAAAAGTTCTCACTCAACCAACAGGAGCTTCAGCCTGCTGGGACCTGAATCCACATCCTCCTTACAGTGCAGGAGGTCACAGTGATGCACATTCCTGAGAGATCTGCTTTGTTTTCCATCAAAATTCACAAGAATAAGGACTGAAGGTGAGAGGTCTTAACCACTGGACTCCAATCACGATCACACACACACCCCAGAGTGGATATTGAATTGTTCCCAGCCAAGTGGCAGAGGTTTCACAGGAGCGGAGAGCTCTGAGTCCCAGAATAGTCTAAGGTCAGGATTTAGCTCCAGCATGAGTCACCTGAGTGTAAATCCCTTCAGCAAGTGATGGGAATGATGCTCAAAGCTTCCCCTAGGATACTGAAGCTTTCCATCCTGAAAAGATCATCTTTTCTTATCATTGCCCTTGTGAACAGCATGTGCCATGCACCCGCCCTCCTTTCCTTTTGTGAAGCTCATCTGCTTGGCTTGGCCATGCTGGTTGCACTTGACTTGGGAGGTTTTCAGGTTTAGGCAAGAAAATCCCAAATCATCTCATTTCTGAAGCCTCCCTCCTGCTCTCCGTCTGCAACTTCCCAGTCCATCCAAGCAGCCGCTCTCTGTAGCCCTGCTCTTGTGTGAGGCTGTGGCTCAGCTGCACCCCTGGTGCTAATGCATTGCTGAGGGCACTAATGAGGGCTCCCAGGAACTCGTGAGCAGCAGGGTCAGCCCATCCCATGTCTGCTGGGTGAAGCATGAGACCTTGTGTGAGCCTTTCCTGACCTGCAGGCAGCAGCTTTTCCACCAACCTCAGCCTCTAGGTTCAGCCACAAAGTCCCATCCCAGAGACTTCTTCACCTCCTCATGGGGACCTTTCTGCTCTGGAGCTGCTGATTCTCTTCGGGAGCATAAGAGCTCCAAGGCCTGGCCCTCTACCTCTCAGCAGAAAGCTGACATACCTGGTTAGTATTCTCCACTGTCCCTGCGCATCCTTTCCCCTTCCAGCCCTCTAGATCTATTCTCCCTCCAGGCCTTTTCTGGACATCCAAGCATTTTGGAATTCAAAGATCAGCTCCTCTGTGCTCTGCCCTTCATCTCCAAAGTGCCCACAGGGCATAGACCAGGTTAAGCTGCCGGCTGCTAATCTCCCTATCCACAGTGGATAAGAGAAGGGACAATAGGGAAGGTCTGTGGGTCAGCCCATGGCCTAGAGGGCTCTTAACCCTTTCCTCCCCTGAATCCCTTGGGTCCTGCCTGGGAGAATTCTGCCTGTCAGAAAGGACAATGAGGATTTATACATGAAGGTCAAATAAACCATCACACTCAGATTATCCTCCACCATGGCCCTTCTCCACCTCTCTGAAAAATACTCTCTCCTGCAGGGCTTGTTAGACATTTTCCTCTCCTCTGACTGCAGGAGATCTCAGGGGATCCAAGGACATTTTGACACCTCCTCGTTCCTGCAGTTTTGGTGGGAAGTCAGTGATCTGAGTTGATTGTGTGTCCAAGCTTAAGTGCTTACCATGGCAGTGGAGGTGGCCATGAGCACTTGGCTGAAGCTGGGGACTTCTGGTTACCATCATGCTGGGAAGTAACCTGGGTGTTAGGTGCAAGGACTGAGCCTGTACCAGATATTTTCTTCCAAACTCTGCAAGAATCCTGGAGAGGGGCTTTGGACAAAGGCCTGTAAGGACAGGCCAAGGGGAATGGCTTTAACCTGCCAGAGGGGAGACTGAGATGAGCTCTTAGGCAGAAGCTCTTCCCTGT
>WYDI02041752.1:0-56372 GCA_009867235.2 Psittacus erithacus
TGAAAGTCAAAAACACAGCACTGCACCAGCTACTAAGAAGGAGAAAAATGACTGCTACTGCTGAACCCAGGACAGATACGTGTTACTTGATGCCTGTTCGGAACAAGGCAGGACTTTTTTACTTTTTTTTTTTTTTACTGAGATTTTTCTCCTTTTGTGTCTGCATAGATCTGAGTGAAAACTATCAACTCAATTGGTTTTGTAGTAGCTTGAGGCCATTTCGCTTTGATTTCTCAATACTACAAGGTCTGGATTTCAAATACTGGGAAGTGATCTTTAACAACTTCTGGAGTAAAATCAAAATCCCAAAAATGCTCCATTAGCTTTGTGAAAATAAAATAATCCTTTTAAAAACAAAAATTATTTTTGGCCATGTTTTGAGGCTGACAGCTTGCAGCTGCTCCATTTATTCACTGTGCAGTCAGTTGTCAATCCACAGTAAAACCTGAGTAAATGGACATTCCATCGGTTCAAACAAAATTGAAAATTTATTTAACAGCTGGATTGATAGTCCTTAATGCCCCCAAAAAGACCTTAAGAAGGTTTTGGGTAGCAATACATGGAGCAGTATCAGAAACACACAGAGGATAATTGCTTTCTTTGGAAATAAGCTTCTTCTGTAACCATGACTTGCCAGACTACCAGGCTAACCAAAGCTAGTCCATAGTTCATACTAGAGTCAAGATTGAAATACAGCCTCAGTTCTTAAGAGCCCAGTCACCTAGCCCTCAGTCTGCTGACAGTACAGCTCCCCACCAAAAGTATGCGTGGCTGGAAGAAGCAGAACTCAGGCTGCTCATGAGATAGGAAGCATTCTGTCATCTATGACTAAGTGGGAGAAAGCATCCAACTCATTAGATGGAACCAGACTGTACACAGAGCACCTGGAGGTTCCACCCAGGGGGACATTGACTCCAGTCATCTATAGTTGCAAGCCACTGGATAACAGCCAAAAAACCTTCCCTTAGTATTGGGCTTGTATGACAAGGTTTCGGTAGTGGAAGAGCTACAACGATGGCTTCTGTGAGAAGCTGCTAGAAGCTTTTCCTTTGTCCAATAGATCCAATGTCAGCTGGCTCCAAGACAGACCAGCTGCTGGCTAAGCCAGCATCACTGATGGTAGTAATGCCTCTGAGATAATGTGTTTAAGAAGGGGGAAAAATTGCTCTGTCACAGCAATTGCAGCCAGAGAGAGGGGCGAGAATGTGTGAGAGAAACAGCCCTGCAGAAACCAAGGCCAGTATAGAATGAGGGGAGAAGATGCTGCAGGCATCAGAGCAGAGGTTCCCCTGCAGCCCAGGGTGCAGCCCATAATGATATGTGGTGTAGTGGATATCCACCTGCAGGCCATGAAGGACCCCACAAAAGAGCAGGGGGGTGCCCAAAGTAGGCTGTGACCCTGTGGGAAGCCCGTGCTGGAGCAGGCTTCTGGCAGGACCTGCGGAGGCCTGCCAGAATGATCCCAATGCTGGAGCAGGTTTGCTGCAGGACTGGTGACCCCAGGGGGGATCCAAGCTGGAGCAATCTGTTCCTGAAAGACTGCACCCATGGAAGGGACTCACACTGAAGCAGTTTGTGAAGAACTGCAGCACCATGGGAAGAATTCACATTGGAGAAGTTCATGGATGACTGTCTCCTGTGGGAAAGATCCCACACTTGAGCAGGAAAGGAGTGTGAAGAGTCCTCCCCTGGGGAGGAAGGAGCAGCAGAGACAGTGTTTGACAAACTAACTGCAATCCCCATTCCCTGTCCCCCTCTGCCCCTGCAAAGGAGAAGGTAGAGAATCTGCGAGGAAAGTTAAGCCCAGGTAGAAGGGAATGGTGGGATGAAGGTGTTTTTGATATTTGCTTTTATTTCTTATTTCCTTACTTTGATTTGATTGGCAATTATTTAAACTAATTTCCCCAAGTTGAGTCGATTTTGCCTGTGACAGTAATTGGCAAGTGATATTTCCCTGCCCTTTTCTTGACCCACAAGCCTTTGGAGCCTTTCTTGATATTTTCTCTCCCCTGTCCAGTTGAGGAGGAGTGATAGAACTGCTCTGGTGGGCACCTGGTACCCAGTCAGGGTCAACCCACCACACGTTTCTTCCAGATTATGAGGTCTCCCATTCACATTTATGTAGTCAATGACTCAGTTATCTCTGATGGTGAAAAGAAATTGGTTGCCCAATGGATTTCACTTTTATACTTGCTTTGGCAAGCACCATTATAACTACACACACGTGCATCCTTGCTTTCATTCCCATAATTAGCTAGCTGTAGCCATTGATCAAGAGGTACATATTCTCTTCAGGCATCTGTGGCATTTTTGGAGCCACAGAAAGCATATAGAGAGATGCAGTGTCCCATACCAATATAATGTAATTCAATATGGCAATATACAGACACTTTTTCTTATTTTCATTATGGCCCAATATAAATGTCCAAAAAATCAGAAGTCCATACTCCCAGAATCATAGGATAGGGATATGAATCATGAAATTAAAAAAATATTTTACTGTTCTTTCGTTTGTCTTTTGGCTCTTTGACCTTTAGTATCAATACCTTCAAATAACAGGGGAGAGGAGCAGGGCTTCGAATGCAATAATCACAAAGCATCCCCCATGGCTGCAGGAGCTAAACTGCATCATAAAATCAGGCACCACTATGTGCTCATCAACTTCAGCAAAAAGTCAAAAGCATGAACACTAAAGACCTATTTATCCATGCCTATGACACAAATTAATATGTAAGACTTAGCTGCATTTCCATTCTTAAAATCTATTTTAATGCTCTGTCAACATCTTCTACTGGGAAAACATGTAAAATCTGAACTCATATAATTGAAGTCGCCACAGGATTATATTGCTTTGGAAATTCATGCCTCAGTTTGAAGAGCCAGCACATGATATCCGCCATTTCCATTCAGCGGCACTTTTTCAGAAGAGAACAAGGCATAGAATAATTTTTGTTGGGCAGCGCAAGTAGCATAGGCAAATTGTGTCCCTTCCTGTTTGTACAGTATTTTACGCAATGGCATTCCCATATTGGTTAGACCCTTTTTAAAACACATAATCAAACTAGTACCATTGCTTGTACTTATTATTGCCACCAATACACAAAATATTGTATTGTGAACTGCATCACCTAATTATTCCATTCCAATCTGTTTAATATTAAGGTCAGTACTTTAGGTTTCTTTTAGCAATAATGTTGGAATTTTTTTTGCTTTCTAGTTTGAAGAAACTGGAATTTTGGCAAGTAACTTGTTAACTCCAGCATTAAACTGTAGATTTTCAGATAACTTGGTCTTTCAATCCATTCTGATTTATTTCTTTATCCAGTTAAATGAAGGGATTGCAGAAGTGATGAAAACCACAAACTGAATCCATGAGATTCCAAGCAAATAACAATGATTCCCCAGCCTCTTAGGCATCCTGGTTGATAGCAGAGCCGAAACTTTTCATATCTGAGGAACAGAGCTGTGAATTTCACAATGAAGTTATGAAATATGCTTTCTGTTTTATAGTTTACTTCTTTGCAAATCACGCTTCTGTGAAAACTGCTAAAGAACAAAGGAAACACAAAGACTTGTAGTGTTTGCATCTCCCTAGGATCTAATATTACATTTACTCCTAGCTTGATTTTTAAAAATGTCAGATATTTCCTTACTTTTCTCATTTTTTCTTCCTTATTTCCAAGATATCTAAATAACATGTAGTTACATGATTCAAAGGGTAGAAAAAAACCCAGCTTGACAGCAAATCTTACAATGCAGTTTACAATCAGCATGTTTACACATTTGAATCAGGACGCCTAGAAAATGACCTCACAATGAGCTCATCCTTTTGTTATTTACCAGAAAGAAAAAGTGTTTGTTTGCTTGAGGCTTCTTCTCATTAGATTATACTTACTGTTAAATTATAAATAACCAGCAAACACCTAATGCACAGAACTCACTCAGTTTAATCAACCAAGAGAATAGTGACTTATAGCTACAAGCAATATTAATGGTTCATATCATCAAGAATCAAGAGACTATGGTGGAAATAAGAGTTATATCTGAAGAAATTACTTGGGTTTATGTTTAGTGAATGAGAGCAAAAAAGGATTAAGTAGTCAGTACATGATAATTTTTTACAGTCTATCTATGTAAATAAGACAAATTTCAAAAGTGAAGTTGAAATATTTGGAATCTAAACTCTTTATAAAACTTCCAAAAAAATCAGGCAGAATATATCAAGAAAATATAAACCACAATAGAATCACAGAATTACAGAATGGTTTGGATTGGAAGGCTCCTTAAAGCTCATCCAGCTCCAGCCCCCTGCCATAGAGAGGGACACCTTCCACTAGACCAGGTTGCTCAAAGCCCCATCCAACCTGGCCTTGAACACTGCCAGGGGTGGGGCAGCCACAGCTTCTCTGAGGAACTGAAACTGAGTCTTTTAATGCTATCTTTCAAATCCTCATTGACTGAAAATTTGTGTTCGCCTTCACTTTTATGGAGAAGGTCCATCAAAGCTGTATTAAGACTATGAGTGTAGGCTTTTTAAATGCAAGCAGTTGCACTGTAACACAATGAAAATCCTTCTTAGGCCTTGCTCAGATTTTACATTTAAAATCGCAGTATGGATACTGTACATCCTTCATTGTAGTCTAGAATCTTTTTTTTTTCCCTAGCAAATGATCCGCCATTCTGAAAAATGCTGAGCAAAATCAAGATGATTTGGAAAGTTAGAGGACATTGTGAGTAAGAAATGAATTGCCTCATTATTGAAAAAGTATATTGTGCAGATCTGAGTATCGTGCTGCTGCTTAGCAGATGGCTTTGAAAGGCACAAGTTTTTTTCAGTATTCTGAAGAAAGTATTTTTCAGCACGTTCAGTGTTCTATACTAAAGAATAAAACTCTTCCAGCTCTTTTCCCCCTTGAAAAAAAATGAATTGAAAGGAGCCTCGTCTGTATAGTCCAAACTCCAGCCTTTCTTATGTTTTAGCATCTTCAGTGTTCCAGTCTCTTTAGCATCTCTTCATAAGCACCTCTTCTTGTTTCTTAAAGTGCAGTAAGGTACACATTAACCTGCCTGTTTCATTAACTGTAGTAGTTACACAGTGTGTAATCAATGACGCAGATAATCAAGTATTTAGTTTTGTTGCCAGGTATTAAATACAGGCTAAATGTCTAGTTCTGGTCACTCAACACTGATTTCTCCACAGCAACAATCTGTGTTTATTTCATATGGATACTGAAACATTTCACATGGATAGTGGAAAGTATGTGAAGAGGCTGGAATTCCTGAGTGCCTGCAAGTGAGAACTATGCTTTATATTTTAAGATATTGGAGATAGCAGTAATTGCTTCAAAGAAGCAGGGCTTGAAATTCCATATAAGTGGAGTTTCACAGTATTTGCTACCTAAGCTGAGCAAAGTATTTTGTTTATAAGCCGGCTGAATATTTGACGATAGGAAAGGATTAATGGACTTTTGTAAATTTTAAGGTTAATCAATACACAAATTTTTGTAGTTTTACTTGGTTCTGGTAAGTATCCGCACACTCAGATATTCTGAGTTTTAAGTGGAGTTGAAAATATTCTTTCTGTATTACACCCATTGGTATCATGGACTCTCATAATATTTGCAAATAAATTAGCTTCTGCCTCTTCCACTTCTGACCACTGTGCGAGACAGTGCGTTCCCTTGGCAATGCAGCTTTCAAGTTCTTGTTGGAAAAAGACTGGAAAAACACTTTTACACAGAAAGTGAAAAAAGGGAGATGATTGGCTCAAATTTACTGCTACAGATCTGTAAGGGCTTGGGGGTGGAACCAGAGGCACCTCGAAAACACGTCAACATCAGCTAAACGGTTTACAGTTCATAGTGTACTGTTAACATTCCTATGAAGGGAGGTGGCCTGCATTCGTTACAGCAGAGGTAACTGAAACCTGGTTTGCTTCACTAGAAATTACATATACTACAGTAAAACCTTTCTATTCCAGCATGAAGTGTATGAGGCCAAAGAGCTGTTCTAATGTAGACTTCTGAATATACTTACTTTTCTGACTGATATGATGGCCTTTTTGCCTCACTACCTGCTGCAAAAAAAAACAAAACAACAACCCATCTCCCATTAGTTTCTCTCTTTGCCAATGGCAAAGGGACAAAGTGTTCCCAATAAGCTGTAAGGACTGATTGGCGTAGATCAAAGAATGTGTTTCCTTAGCCCAGCAAACAACACAGCAGAAAAGCCAAAGATCCCCCACTTCCAGCTGAGTTGAACTTCCTCTCTCTCTGGGCTACTTGCCCTATGGTACATAATCACCAGCATCTTCATGCAAGTCTCTTGCTCTGTTTTCGATAAGATTTCCATAACTTGATGTTTTTTTAAACATGATATGGCCCAATTCCAGCAGTACTGAGCTCTTTAAAAGTAAATATGAACACAAATTTAAAGCTTAAATAAATGCAATTTTTCATGAAGAACAAGAATCTCATTGTCTAAGTTGGGAAATCTACCCGAAGCTGGTTTTTTGATCCTTAATTGAAAAACTGAGCCTCCAGTAGCCAAAACATACACTGAAATGCTAAAGACATAGGGGCATTGGCATCTTCAGGAACCCAGCAGTGGTTATTCCAGCCATGGGGGTTTTTGCTGGCTGCCTTCTTTTGATTTATTTCCATAATACAGAGAAAGTATCTGCAGCATCATAATGATTTGAGATTTGTTTCTAGCTAACAGGCCTCTGGTGGCCTTATAAATTTATTATGGAAGTACATATGAAAGCAAATGGAACCTGTCCGACAGGATACCCAGCATGACTCTAGTAGGTGGTAGAAAATATGCTCCTAATCATCTCTGTGAGCAAAACTGCTCCTGCAAGCCTCTTCCTCTCTAGAGCTATATGGTCTTACAACCTTTCCATCATGCCTGTTCTTCCCCATGCTTTTACAGGGAAATCTTTGGGTGGATTCTGTAACTTTTCATTTGGTAACACCCAGACAGAACATCCTGGCTGGCTGGAGACAGCTCTAGAGAATGCTGAGAGGAAGAGGGAGAACTTGGAGGTGAGGGAGGGATTAACTGCCCTCCCAAGAAGCAACCAACTTAATGAATAACTATGAAAGACTCTCCTGCCTGCAGCATTAATGCTTAGAAATACTCAACAGAAAAATCAACACTCTATCCCAAGAGCAGTAATATCCCATTCCCACGGTTGTGGCCATGCCAGCACAGAGTTCAGATTCATAAATTTGTCTATTTGAAATATATATTATTTACACCTAAATTCATCTCTTTCTTAGAATTAGTTGTATTTCTCAAAAACAAATGTATGGAGGGTTCATGGATGACTGTATGTTAGCAGAAATAAGAACTGGGTCAAGCAAATGCAGCGCAGCTGAAGTCTGTCTTGGCCTTAAGCATCCCTGAGAGGGACACCCTTTTAACCAGGTCTCTTCTACGCTATGGCACTATTCATTGGTGTGCCCGAGTGCAGCTTCAAAAGTGTGTTTGTTTTCGCCCATTGCACTCTCAGTGCTCTTTTAATTCAGCTAAGAAATCATGAGCTGAGGATAGACACAGAGCAGCAGCGTTAACCATATGAATTCTGCACAGTTTCTTGATGATGTTAGAAAAACTTCACTGAAGAAAGGGATCCATTATGAGCTCCTCCCTCTTTAAATACTAAGTAATTCAATCACTGATCCTGTTTACCATCTTTGTCATGGACAGTGGGATTGAGTGTGCCCTCAGCAAGTCTGCCGATGACACCAAGCTGTGTGGTTCAGTTGATGCACTGGAGGGAAGGAACGCCATTCAGAGGGACCTTGACACACTTGTGAGGTGAGCCAATGCCGACCTCATGAAGTTCAACAAAGCCAAGCGCAAGGTCCTACACCTGGGTCAGAGCAATCCCAGGCACAGCTACAGATTGGGCAGAGAAGAGATTCAGAGCAGCCCTGCAGAGAAGGACTTGGGGCTGTTAGTCAAAGAGAAACTGAACATGAGCCGGCTGCAGTGTATGCTCACAGCCCAGAAAGCCAACCGTATCCTGGGCTACATCAAAAGGAGTGTGACCAACAGGTCAAAGGAGGTAATTCTGCCCCTCTACTCTGCTCTCATGAGACCCCACTTGCAGTACTGTGTGCAGTTCTGATGTCCCCAACAGAAGGACATGGAACTGTTGGAGTAAGTCCAGAGGAGGCCACAAGGATGATCAGGGGACTGGAGCACCTCCCATATGAACCCAGGCTGAGAAAGTTGGGGACGTTCAGCCTGGACAAGAAAAGCTGCGTGGAGACCTCACAGCAGCCTTCCAATATCTGAAGGGGACCTACAAGGATGCTGGGGAGGGACTTTTCATTAGGGACTGTAGCAATAGGACAAGGGGTAATGGGTTTAAACTTCAACAAAGGAGATTTAGGTTAAATATAAGAAAGTTCTTCCCTGTGAGGGTGGTAAAACACTGGAACAGGTTGCCCAAAAAAATGGGAAGTGCTTGATCCCTGGCAGTGTTCAAGACCGGGTTGGACAAAGCCTTGGGTGACATGGTCTAGTGTGAGGTGTCCCTGCCCATGGCAGAGGGGCTGGAACTGGGTGATCTTATGGTCCTTTCCAGCCCTGACCATTCTATGATTCTATGAGATGTAAGGCTGCTGGAATCCTGACTTTCTTTGTATCATTCTGCACAAATCTACCTTTTTCTCAGCCTCCAGTTCTCCTATTTGTCGGAATCAACAGCTTGCTGCAAAATATTTTACTATTCCTTTGTGAACAATCCCTAATAACCTAATTTAGTGGCTTTTAATGTTTTGGCATCTCCATGAGAAACTTCAAAGGTTCTTCAATGCATTTGTTTCATGCTTGTTCTGACAAGCCACAATTGTAAATGATGTAGATAGCTGCTCCTTGTTAAAAATTGAAATTTGATCTTTGTTGTCCAGTTTTAATTTGATGCATTAGTCGCATGGTATTGTTTGTCTCAGGTAGGTCTGTAATGAATGAGCAATCTGAATTCTTTATGAATTCATTCAGCCTGTCTGAATGAGGACTTTGTTTCTTATGAATGCTCAAAGTTCCTTAAATTTATTGAAAATGTTCCTGGCAGCAAATTGTGTTCAAAAGGATACTTATGTGAAAGGAACAAAAATGGGCAGCACTACACCCAACACAAATCATTTTATCTGCATAAATACTACTTGCTTCAGATTTCAACCACCATAATGTTTCATTACAATCCAAAAGCATTAGACAATGAAAAGATTCTTGCTCCAGAGATGTTGAATGTCTAACCTATGCCTGTCAATCTGTTTTATTGCTTTTAAACCACAGAAACCCTAAGTCTCTACAACCATACAGTTGTAACAGAATATGGAATCTGTCCAAGAAACTTAGGAACAGAGATCTCTGCTTATGTGGAATGATGGAGACACAACTCTTACTTACTGAAGAGCTTAACTTCATAGGACATTGGCTGGAATACAGCAGAAGAAGTGCTTCTAATATCATTTCTGAGGCATTATGGCTTAGTGGTCCTTTCTTTCAAATAATTATTCTAATTCAGAAGTATATCAATTGTTCTGGGATGCAAGTGTCTTTCATTTCAAAATGACATCTACTTTCAGATATTCTGTTATTACAGAACAATTTATGTCACAATAACTGGCTAATTTTCCTCTGTTAATGAGACTTCTTTGTTTATGTCAGAACTCAGCCTTAAGATTTTAAAACATTCAGTTTTCCATCTTCCTGTAAATAATCTCTAATTGTAGTTCATCACTGAAAATACTCCTTGAAGAGCTGTGCTGTGAATTAGAGTATTGGGAATTTGGGAAACAAGGCGGGAGAAGACCTAAATAAGGGTCAAATTCTACAGCCAGTTCTTCATATTCGATTTGTTTCTGTGGAAGAAATAGGTGAGAAATGGATTAAAAGACTTGGTCCTAGTGACCTAATGATCTTTCCTCGCATAAAATACTTGCAGCCACAGGAGTGGTTGACTACAATACTGTGTGTTACCTTCCTAGGCAAGTATCAAAGGTCAAAATGAAAATGGCATGAATACTGCTTTAACGTAGTTTCTTGATGTATTTCAGGGTTTTTTTTGCCATTACTTACTATCTACATTTCTCAATTTTGCCTGGGATGGAAAAATTCATCACAATCAACACTGAAGATGATTTCCCTGCAAACATATGCAACCATAGTCTATGTTCATCTCAAAGCACATTTGTAAATATTTTGTAAATATTTTTTATTCTTATCAACACTTTCATCTGAACAGGAGCTAGTTGTCAGCTGTGTTCATTTTGATGCCAATAGTAAGTGGCAGAGAACTTTTCTCCTCTAACAAGGCTTTTACTAGAATCTAACACTCTCCCATATACTGACTTGATTTCAGAACTTCATACATTTAACTCGGGTTTACCATAATGTCACAAAAGAGACAGCATATTAATAATGTAAATTTTAATAGAATGCCCTGAGTTAATCCATTTCTGAGACTTACCATATTCTTTACAAATTCATCAGAACTATCTCAGGAATGTGCTGAACTTCAATGAAGATTGATAGGCACTCTAAAACAAGGCTGATCCTCCTCTCATTAAGATTAAAGATGTAGATTAGGTTTTGTATCTTGGGGCCCCAAATGCTACAATTGACAATTGTATTGTGGCCATGCGAAGGAATAAGGTATCTTGACACCCACCAGGAGGGGCTCAGAACTGCTTATTTTGCTAGAAAAGACAAAAGGTTTTAATAAAGGTCCTCAGGCAGAGAGGAGAGTATAACTTGGGGTGTAATAACCTCAGGTCAAATTACAGAATGCAGCACAAAGCACAATTTCAGTTGGCTCTGAACTCTTTAGAAAGCAGAGAAAAACATAAACAGAGACTAAGCACCTAAAATACCCCACTAACATCTCTAGGTGCTCCATCTTTTGTCTGAAGTTGGTATTAGGAATGTGACCTGAATCCCAAACTCTTTCTTTGTATTACTGTATCCCTCCTATCCCAAGACAAAGAAGGAAATTAAGTACTTAAAAAGTAACTTTAACTCTATTCTCCTAAGCCTTTTTATTTCACATAAAAGTTCTGTTACAATTCTGCATGAGCCATAAAAATCAGGGATTAAGACTGACATGCCAGCCTTTAAAATTCAGTATTATGCAAATGAAGAAAAAGTTAAAATAAAAGAATGAGATCTTCAGAATGGCAAAAGGCAAGCTGTTGGCCTGCACTGAGAGCTTTGTGGCTTTTGTTGTTCTTGTTCTTGTTTGAGTTGTTATCACATTGAAGGAAAAGGGAGTTTGATTGTCAGGATTTTCATGCTGGTATTTGGAACTTGGAAAATTTATTTTCCTCCTCATGCTGCCAGGCTAATAAGAAGAAGAATAAGGTGGTGTGTGCTGTTTGTTTGTTGGCAAAATATCTCAAGAATGTTACATGAAACTACCACATTTTTCTGAATATTTTGCTTTAGCATGTAGAGCTCAGTTTGTTCAGATGCGGGAATACAGAAGGTTAGACTGAGCACTGCCACTAAAATGCTATCATGCTACACAATCAAATTTGTGTGTCAACTCTACTAGTAAAATACATTTTGCTATCAAGTCACCCAGCCCAAAGTGAGCACAATTGCCAATCATATCATGCACTGCAAGCATCATTGGTGTGAAATATGTTCATCTGATTCGTGTCAATGTGGAGCAATACTGTATGATGAAATGTGACCCTCTCTGAACATGGAACTTTTAACTATCCTGTTTGCCCTTATATAGCCACAGGCTTAGAGGAAGCAGGATGATACGTACATATCTCTTGCTTCTTTCCTAAACCAGTTTTGTTATTAACCGCATAAAAGTGTGCATGCATACTCCAATGACCACCGGACGGGAGTCGAGAAGGTTCCAGAAGGCGAAGAGGGCATGCGCTAAAGAAGATACACCTATTCATTAATATGTATTAGCAAAAAGGATAAAAACCAAAAGCAGGAACTGTAGGTGTGCGTCTTGGTGGAGCAGAGACTCCTGGCACACCCAGCGCTGTTTGCTTGCCTCTATTCATTTAAATAAATTGTAAACTTTATTTGGAATCCTGTTTGGGACTAAAAATTATTTATCACATTGGTAACTATATATATTTTGATAACAGTGTCAGAGTAATTAAGGTTGATTATCTGCAACTACAGAGGTCTGCTACTGACACAACAATCTGATTCCATGAGAACCTGAAATTCATTTGGTCTTTCTATGTTTTGCAAGCATGGGTAATTTAGCTTTTCTCATTGCCAGAGCCAGAGGAGTAAAAGATTTTATAGCTTTTAATTATATGAAAACTGTGAATACCTGGTGGACTTCCATCGGAAATTTTGCATTTGGACCGCTGTAGCTCAAAAAACTTCTGCAGATGGCAAAATTATTAGGATTTCTTATTATAAGAAATTCTGTGGGTTTCTTGTTATTCTTCAAGCATAGTAATTAACTCTATTCCACTCAGGGGAGGGATAACAGTGGGTTTTTGGACTCTAGGCTAGACATTCAGTAGAAGCACAAAATGAACCAGATGTAGCAACTGGGAATGAAAGAGAGCAAAGCAGTCTTGGACATCAACTCAATATTAATACTTGAAGCAAAACATGCCAGTTTCAAAACAAGACAGGGAAAAAAACCTGAAAGGGGTAAATGTAAAGTTGAGTAGAAAGTAGTATTTCTATCCTGGCAAAATGCTTGAGATTTCCAAAGTATTCCAAAGGGAGACAAAATCTCTGGGATTTTTGTTTGTTTGGGGGTTTTCATTTGTTTGCCTGTTTTATTAACAATATTATTATTATCATTATTAGATATGAGAGGACAAAAGCTTAATAATCAAGGGGATAAAGAAATCCGTCAGCAGGTAGAAGAATTCAGATGAAATGCTGGCTCAACTCTAAAAAGTTCTGCATGGCAGGCATCTTCACCACAGTCTCAGCTGTCATGAATGGAAACAGCCACAATATGCTGACAGTATTTGAAGTAATTGTATTCTTGTTCTGTCAAAGGGATGATTATATCCATCTACAAGCACAAGGAATCACATGCATAACTGGCCGAAGTGACAAATTATTGTAACCCAGGCATCACTAGTTCTTCAACTTTTTTTTTTTGCTATGATTGGCTGTAAGAAGGTTTAAAAACCAATAGGGTTATGTTTTCTATTCTTTTCCTTTAAATTGTTGGTATATGTAGGGTGTTTTTATTGAATCAAGATGGAACTTGTGTGGGCAGACCTATTCTAAGGAGGGAATATACCTGTTTTCCCTCAGGGGAAACAGAACAGTTCAAGTCACAGCTTGATGATGCTTAGAAATAGCACAAAAGGTCCATCAGTATTTCCTTTGGAAGCAGCCACAAGTGGACTTCTGAGTACTCATAGAGACACATAGGTACTGCACAATTACACTGCAGGAGATACCTCCTTAATGTATAGAACAGTTTCTGCAACCTGATTTAATTCTGTCTCCAAATTGATAAACATGTCGATTCAAAACTTTGTTTGAAATTACACCAGCTGCAACAGTTCATGAGAAAAAAATGCTATTAAAATAAATAAATAAAATTAATGAACAAAGCATCAATTTTTTTCCCCACACCATATCAATATTCTCATAGCAGAAAAGATATGCCAAATCACCTCAGAGTTATATAAATGCTTGCTAGGCAGAATCACTTTGGAGATGAAAATCTATTTTAGCATTTTATCCTAGTCAGTTCCTAGAGAGTCTTAAGTTCAGAAAAAGGGAAAGCAGCTTTTCACAAGTCGAGTGTCTAAAAATGATCTTGGAAAAGATGCCTAACCTGGAGCAATAGCTCAAGCAAGGTCCAGGTACTTAGAACTTCAGCCTGAAAACAGAACCTGGATCTGAGCTTGTGTCTCCTAAATACAGACTTGTTTTGTTCACTTACTGATTTTGGCCAGAAATTCTATTCTAGACTCAGTGAAAATTTTCACCAAAGCTGATATAGTTTTAATGTGTAGATATTTGTCAACAAAAAAATTACTTCGTTGTCAGATTCATTGATAGTATTGCTTCAGGTATCTCTGAGAGGAGATTTTGAGGTCCTGTTTCATTTCAAGAGCAGCTTTTAGCTTTTTGCTTTTTTGCCTTGTAGCCATGAGCTTAATCAAAAATCACACATCTTGTGTTGCTATTAAATCTGGTTACAGTATGATGTTCCAGATGATGTAACACCTATGATCCACTTCAGCAAGGTAAAACAAAGTTCCTTCCAGCCAAACTAAAATAAATATTTCAGGGGCATTTTACATGATGACTGGGCTCCAGCTGCATAGATCTCTATTCATGTCCTTCGATTGGTTCATATAATCCTTTCCAGGAGCTTCGAATGGAAGCAACCTTGCTATTCTTGATCAAGTGTCTTCAGGTTTGCTTTTTACACAAAAAATATCTTTTTGCACTCTTGAAGGCAGCATGTATCCTTTAATTCAGCTCTCCTGAGTTATGCCTTCAATAATTTTATATCAATATTATATAGCAAGAATTGCTAAGAGATCATTCTTCTCCCTCTCATTGCTCATTTGATTTAGATGTCTTTGTTTGAAAGTACTGCAATCACCTTCCAGCAGGAGTTTATGTGACAGTCTCCATTTGCTTGAAATACATGCTGTGATGATCTTGTCTTTTAGAAGGACAAATCTTTCTCATTCACGTTGAAATGACTCTTAAAGTTGATAGCTATACCATGAGAGAGCATTCAAGTTTTATTCAATAATAAATTAACTTAAGATGCACCTAAAAATAGTGATGATGAAGGGGCAGCCCATTTTTCTGTCATCTGTAGAAAATCTAATGTCTGTTCATAAGCAAAAGAAAAACTTCCTTTTGGATCCAAACAATAGAAATGGTTATGAAATTTCATCAAATTAATATTTCATTAAGCTCCACATAATTTTAGTTTTATAAAAGGAAAAATGTACCCAGCACAAGAAGCTCGGACTAAATGCCTACAGCCCCTGTCTGTTGCTCCTTGCCATTTATATGCTGACTGTCTTGGGACTGTGGTCAACTGAAAACAAGTGCAGTTTTAGCTGTGCCTGCAATTTTCAAACTAACAATTTTTTTGGCGTTAAGCTTTTCTAAACTGTGACTCTTTCAGCAAACTTAGGAACAGAACATCATGCTTTTTCTGGAGAGAGGCAAATTCTTAGAAGCACATTTTTGCTAGTTTGCTTTCTGCTTGTGTCACAGTTTCATATAAAGATTTGCCTACTGTCGTTTGCCTACTTGTCCATGCCCTGAGGGCACCAAAAGACCTTAATTTCCCTGAGCAGTCTCACCTAGATCCATCATTTACCATCTTGCTGCACATTGCCCCAGCAGCTCTATCTAAACTCTTAGCCTCACTGTGCATCCAGTTCTGTCTGTGCTTACTCAAGGGACTTTCTTGAAGGACTCTAAATGAATGCTGTAAGTAGCTTAATCTCCACTCCTGTTTCTGATGTTATCTTGCCATTTTTTGATGGACCTTGTCTTTCTTTATCTTAGGCTGTTGATGTACCCTGTTATCAGCACACTGCTCTGACTTGGTTGTTCGGATCCTCTGGAACTGTGCCCTGGTTGGTGAGAGCACCATCACTGTCTGTTCTGGGGCTATCACTGGCTCTGGGCTTGTTCTGCCTTGCAGACCTGCCCCAGTCTTGCTGACCCCTGAGACTAAGGTCTCAGACTCTGCCAGCAATGTTTGGTGGTAGAGGTAGAAGTAAACACAGCTGGGTGGTGGGGGTCTGTCCATTTGGGGGAGTATGTATTTACTAGCTGTGTGCTACATAAAGAGTTCTATTATTCATTGTAGCATGGTGTAACATGTCAGCTTGGTCTTTTAGATCTTTTATGTTCTGAGACTCTGCCAACATATGATCTCACCTTGTTAGTGGGAGGTTTTTTCTTGTGTACTCCTTGAAAACCCACTGGGCTCCTGCACACCTGGTGTAAATAAGGTAGCTCCACCAGAGTTATTGGGGCTGTGCCAACCTGTGCCACTTAAGAATATGACCCAGCGTAAGGACAAATTACTTTTATGCCAGCTCCTTCTGTGAAGGATACTTACGAAGAGATCCACAGCAGATCCTGAAGACCAAACTGGAAGGTTTCTAGATTGCCAGAGATACCTTGAGACACTGAGTCTTCTCTGTAATACTTTGTATTCAGTGCAGAAAAATTGTAAAATATTGTAAACACAAGAGTGTGTTCAAAGTTCCCTTTCCAGCATTATAAAATATTGCATCAGAGGGAGAGCAACTGCAGCTAATAAAATTAATACTGGAGTGAGGCAGAAGTTTAGAATAGACAATAAAGAAGCAGAGACAAACAAGCAGACTATTCTATTGCAAACGATTCATCTGTTTCTTAGACATGAGTGATATAGGTCAGGAAAGTGTTTGTAAGCAGTTAAAACCATCACCCTGAACAGACTGCATGCTGCAAGTTGAGGCATATCTCCCACTGGCTTCTGGCTTTTCAATAGCCACAGTGAGGACAAAGCCCAGCTATTCTTCTCAAGCTTTACTGTTCCTGAAGCTTTCTCAGGGGGATTCCTCTATTGCAGCTGCAAGTCTCCTCTGTTCCAACAACACACTACAAATCCTCTGGTATCATGCTTGGAATAAATAAGGTCTGTCTGCCAGCGTGAGTCAGCAGTAAACACCATCCCTGTACAATTTTGTGAGCAGATGAGTGGAGGGTGGCATGCCGCAAACCCTCTCTATCTGTGTGTAAGGTCCCAGAAACTACCATGTTCTTGGCAGTTTAGTTAATTCCCAACAGTATCTGGAGTTTGTTATTGCTGTTTTTGATCTGCTGTGTGCTTCTGGGTTGAGAAACTGCCAAAATACCACGAGTAGCAACCCTCATAGCTCTGTTCTCATGAGATTTCCTTTTTTCTTCCCTGATCTCATGCAATTCCCCACCCAATTTTTCCATGCCAAGTGATCCAGACAACTTGGACAAGAATTGACAGTTCTGAATGCTTATCCAGAATCCCAAGACAATGATTTTCATATCCATCCTTTATTATAATATCAGGTATGTTTACAAACTTGAATGAATAAAACCATTACATGTCATATAGCCAGCTATTCATTTAACTTCAAAAGTTTTTTTCAGTTCCCTCATTGTACACTTTTACTGAATGTTTCAGCACAATCCTTACGGAATTCTTTTTATCATAGTTTGAATTCTGAACTGTCCATCAGAATCATAGAATCATAGAATAGTTAGGGTTGGAAAGGACCCTAATATTACCAAGTTCCAACCCCCCTGCCATGGGCAGGGACACCTCACACTAAACCATGTTACCCAAGGCTTTGCCCAACCTGGCCTTGAGCACCACCAGGGATAGAGCATTCACAACTTCCCTGGGCAACACATTCCAGTGCCTCACCACCCTCACAGTAAAAAACTTCTTCCTTATATCCAATCTAAACTTCTCCTGTTGAAGTTAGAACCCGTTACTCCTTGTCCTATCACTACAGTCCCTAACGAATAGTCCATCCCCAGAATCTTTATCTGCACAGCCAAAAGCAATGTGACTTTTCAATTTCCTGTTCAACCATGTAGTTTGTAGTGTCTAATGTCACTAAGTGCACATGGAAGTAATGTACATTGCATACAAAATTCCACAGCAATAACAGTCTACTGATGATATTCAGAATGTTTTAGCCTAAAGCAGAGATGAAGATTTTGTAAGCTGTTCTCAGGCATCTTGAAAGATGGAAAGAGGGAAATTGACTGTTTAAAGGGTTTAGCGCAATTTGCATAGTGAGCTCAAATGTACATCTTCTGCAATAAGAATAACATTTCTGACCCCCTTAAGAAAACCAGGAGCCGTAGCTTTACCTTAAAAATGGTGCCTGAATTCACAAGCTTTGAAGAAGTCAATGACACTTAGGCTCTTGTGTCACAGTTCCACAGGCATTTCTCTCAATGGCAAAATCAATTTAAGCTGTTCTTGACCTTCCTTCCAGCACCTCATCATGAGAAAATGAGCACCGACAGCTGCTCATTTCCACTCTCTGACTACACTCACAACTGTGCTGGTAAAATTACTTGTGGACTTTCTTGACTGATCCTCTTTAGTCAAATACTTTTTCCCTAGTGGGTTATTTTCAATCTGCAGCTTTTACCTAATCTAGTTCCTCTGTTTCATTATGACCCTACAGTAGTGGAAGGGTGAGTTTGAGGTGGCAGCATAAGGACAGAAAAAAGAGTGAAATAGAGCTGAGCAAGAGCTTGGCTTTGCTGCTGAGAACAAGCCTGATGTGATGATAGTTTAAGGCACTAGAACTAATATTTGGTCATTTCTAGACCCTTTGTGGGAAGGGTTGGTGCAATTCTAATATTCATCTGTATAAAATCACTGTTAAATTTATACTTTAAGTTTGGACACCACTTCTCATGATAAAGAAGGCAATGAAAAGCAATGCTGCATTGAGTGGGCTTTTTGTAGAGCAGCATAACTTTCAGTATTAAGTGCTTTAGATCTAACTCAGACATGGATTGCTTCTGACACACCACAAATCTAACTCATACCTGCTGCAAATGGCTCATGGTACTCAATCATATCAAATCTTGTACCTGGTGTCAAAATGTTAGATAACTACTCTGGAATACAGACGAGGGTAAATTAAGAAATGCTGACAAGAACATACTTCTATATTCACCAGTTCTTAGTCAAGTCTATGGCAAAATTCCTTTTGGCTTTGATATTAAAGGAAATAGAACTAGTGTTTTTCGTTGCTTTCTGATGGATTTTGGTAAGGATTTTTTTTTTTTACAGTTTTTTCTTTCATTGACTGAGCTCTTCCAGTTTTTCCTCATCTGACCCAGCCTTCAGAGTCCTGAACTAAAGCACAAAAGAGTCTTCTTTAGGGTCCAGAAGACAAGTGAAATATTTCAAGTTTACATTGTGGAGGAATGGTGTGGGTAGGAGTAGTTCCCTTAGGTTGAAGATATCTATCTAGTGTATCTGCCTAGTAGATTACTGGGTTGTGAATCTTTTCTGATGATAAGATAGGATTCCCACTGAATTAGTAATATTTGTTTATTCAAGGTTGCAGAATACCATATACTCTCACAGCAGTATTTTATAGCCATGGTGATGAAAGGAAGTGGTGCAAAGCATGATGGAGCAGCAAAGACAAGCTGCTCTTTAGGGAGCCAAGAATCACAGCAAGTTAGGCAGGGGCACAGACCTCACCAACAAGGAAGCTGCCCCACTGTACCCAAACAGGTCTAGTGACAATAACTACAGCCAGACAACAGTACTGATCAGAAAGTCCATAGTGACAAGACAGGTTGGAGATCAGGTGAGAAAGTCAAATCTGTGGGCTGGGGTAAGGGCCAAAATTAGGAACTTGTTAAACCAGGGACAGGTGTACAAGCAACACAACTCAGGTGAGTGACAAGGGCCTGAGCATAAAAGTGGCCCCCAAGTAAAGGAGAGACACAGACCAACAATGGCAGACAGCTGTTTTTCCAAATACATGCCTTCACAGCCATCTGAGCCGGGGGATAATATGGCTGTGCTGCATTACAGAGATGGCTGCGGACCCAGGCATCAAAGCTCTTTAGAATGGGGAGATGAACTCAGGGACCTGCTGCTTGGTTTACTGGAAGGTGTGGCCCTCTTTTATCAAACCAAGTGACAATACAAAGAGAAAGAATGCACAGGCTTTTGGGTTTGTCGGCTTTTGTGTCCACACACTGCATCTCACATCACCTCATCTCATGTTTTCTTACTCATATGGTTGAGAATGGCAAAGTGAAATGTTTCCCACAGTCACAGAAGTGAGCGATAGCGGACTTTGAACTTAAAAGTTCCAGTATTATTGTAGTGTTGTTTATTGAATATCATTTTAGTTCCTTAACAATGAGTGAGATTATTCCAGTATGAGGTTATTATGATATTTTGAAAAGAATATTAAGATATTGTGAGATCATACAACATTTTGTGTTGGAGCCAGTGTTTTGATCAAGAACCAAGAGATTGCTAATCCTGTAGAAGCTTTTATACGTGAAAAGAATAAAGAAAATCATTCATCTCTCCCTTTCTCAATTAAAGGGTGTAATCAATGGGGAACATGCCAGTTGCCCAGTTGAAAGATACAACATTCCTATTTATGATGGCAGGGGAGACATAAAAATCTTCACAGTCCGTGGCATAAATTCCATGTGGGTCTTGGCACTAGGGGCAATGCCATTTCACCCAGAAAACTGCTGTCTGTTTCACTGTGGTAACCATGCACGCTAGCCAGGGATAATTTCAGAATAAATCCTTATTTCTTTCTTTAAAAAAAAAAAAAAAAAATCCTTTAAAAAGAGAGATTTTTGTTTTGGTCAAATTAAAAAATGAAGATGTACTTATTCACAGCGTGATTTCTCTGAGAAGCACAGAGTTCTAATTGTTGGAGTGGAAAAATCAACTATTTAAGAAATGTACAAACCCACTTTTTACTTCAGGTTTGAAACATAGTGGTTCTCTGAGCCAGGACACACAAAATCTAGCTTTACCTTCTAGGGTTTGGCATCTCATGTATCCTGGCAATTAGTTTGGCCTCTACAGTAAAATTCAGGGTCTGGGCTTGATTAAGAGAACATTTATGAATAACATCCTCAGAAAAATTAAGGCCATGGCCAGGACCAGGCCACAGTGGCAGTGAAGTAGGTACGCTCTATGGCTAAGCTGTTCCATAAAACAGAAGAACCAGGCAGCTCATAACTCTTTACATCGATAGCAGTCATCACTCTTCTTTCACAACTTGCTAAGCCCAATTGGAAATTCCTGAAATTTTCATTTCACTTTTTTCTAAGTACATTTGCCAGTTTCAGTGGAAAACACCAGACACGGTGGTATATTTATGAATATGATGCTATTGACATGATGGATGAATCACAGTTTTACATAGAGAAAGACCAACCTACTTAATGCCTCTAAAAAAAAAATAAATTGGAAATTAAAAGGTCTATTACTCACATACGGCCAGATCCTGCAGCCCTTACTTCCACTGATATGATTAAGATGAAAAGACTGCCAGTTTTGTAAGTGTTTGTATCTTTTCAAACTTTGATAGCCATTTACTGCAAATGCTTTTCAGTTGCCAGTACGCTTTTTAATCACTTACCAGTCTGACTGCTAAGCTGGTTACCTTGATGTCAGGCAGGTTGAACTGCCCTGTACCTTAAGAAGTTGGCTTATTGGATGAAAACTTCCCTGTGGGGCACTCCCTGCAGTCTGCACCAATGCTCAAATCAGCATGACTGCAGAGTGTGATAAGGGTGCTAATGCCGCAAAATCCACATGCTTAGAAGGTCATCGTCACCTTAAATCAAGGACACTACTAAATACCTTCCAGAGAGGCAGTTGCAAGTTTGCTATTTCCACCCATTAGTTTCCTCCTCCCCTTGGAGGGACCTTTCTACATCAGAGGTGAGGGAAGCCTTCTCAGGCTGTATTGAATAATTAACTTTGGTGACTGTTATGCTGTACCCTGGACATCTGGTCCTTTTACCCTCTGGTCAGAGGTGCTCTGGCAGAAGGCAGAACAGGTCTTGATAATGCCCTCCTAGCAACATGAAACCCACTTAGAAAGAAAAGCTAGTTGTGCAAAAAATGCCACAGCCTATTCCACCAGGGGATGGCTATATTGTAATATATATTACACAGGCAACACTACACACTGAAGAAGTTATTTGTAACTTTGGCCATTTTTATATGAGGAATCTTTTCTAGAGTAGCTGTCTAGAGTCTTTCTATGCCCATTGAAGAGAAATGGTCATTCTCAAGAGGTTCTTAGAATCCACCTCTGAGCTAAGAGGACTCTGGTTTGTACATGTTGGCTGACACAAAGAGATGATGCTTTGACTAGGCATCTTGCTTTTAAAACCTTATGAAAAGAATCCCACCCTCACTATGAAAGGTGGAATGCAGTCAGAAGTAACAGAATCTATCTCTATAACAAACGGTATGGATTAGGGTTTAAACAAGTAAGGGGTTTTCCTCTCTTGTTCCAGTATCTCACAGAAAGGAAGGGTGGTATGCCCATATCATATTAAGCAGGAGGTGCCAACGATGTTTGTGAGGATCCTCTACCATGTAATATGCAGAAGGTTCATTTTCTTAGCCAAAGGGCCAAAAATATCCCAGGGTCATTCATGAGGTTTCACAAACTCATAGGTGAACCTTATCTGCCAGAACTTCTTCCTTTCCTCAGAAACACTATTTTAGACTTCAGAGAATGGTTCTTACAATACTATGGTCAAATCCTTTTAATTTAATTCTCTCATTGTCCATGTGACCACTTGCAAGAAGGGTGAAAGGTAATGTTGCTGCAAGCGGAATGCACATCTCTGTGTTTGTCAACAAGTCAAAACTTTCTAGAAACAAATGAGTTCCTAGCTTTCACGTTAGCACTTCTGAGGTGTGGCTGAATCCTGATCTTGCAGATCTCTAGCTCTCTTGTGGCCACCAAAGGAAAGGGAAATGGCTTTTCTATTCCAGATGGAATAGTTGACAAAGTTGGACAGGCAGTACAGGTGGAGTGTGTCAGAAATAAGGGACATTTTCAAGCTCTCATTTCAAGAAGACAAAATTGCTAAGGGACCTTAACTACAGTTCATTACTAGACTGCCTACCAGCATTTCGAGGGGAACAATACAGCCATTGTACACTGCAAAATTGCTTAGGTGGATTCTCAGAGAAGGATCATTCCAGAGTGTCACAAAGCCATAATGTACGTCAACAGTAAAAATCTTGCTGCAAATCTTTTGTTGTATACAATGGGGTAACAATACCTTTCCCCACACTGTGACATGGCTCTGAGCATCATATTAAGAATGCTGCAAACACAGAGAAAATGTTTTTTGGATGGTTGACCTTGGCTAGACACCAGGTACCCACCTAAGCTGCTCCATCACTCCCATCTTCAACTGGTCAGAGTTGGGGAGAGAAAATATAATGAAGTCTCATGGGTCAAGAAAATAACATAGATCACTCTCCAGTTACCAGCATGGGCAAAACAGACTCATTTTGTGAAAAAAGATCTGCGTACTTTATTACCAATCAAATCAGAGAAAGGTAAAGAGAAATAAAACAAAATCTTAAGAACACCTTCCTCCCACCCCTCCCTTCCTCCTGAACTTAACTTTACTTCTGATTTTCTGTACCTCCTCCCCCTGAGCAGCATAGAGGGATAGCGAATGGAGGTTGTGGTCAGTTCATCATGTTTCTTCCACTCCTTTCTCCGTAAAGGAGGACCCTTCACACTCCTCCCCTGCTCCAGTTTCTTCTACCCTGAAGAAACTTCTAACTTCTTCAGAGCAGAAATCTGAGATCAAACATATTAGGTACACAGGTTGTTGCTACCTATAGAAACTAAGACTTGTTTAAGTACAACTCCGGTGTTATAAATTCAGTAGAAAATTTGGTCTCGTATTGTTAAGACCACTTACTGAAGTTGTTTCACACACGAGCTGTGTTTACCAAGGTTTCCTTAGTAGATGGGAAGGGCTTTGCTCTCTGAAGAAGCTAGTGCAGTGTCAGACACTCAAAAAGTAATTCCTATTTTAGAGGAATTAGATAAGAATGCTACTTCCAGCATCGCCAGGGTTTTGTTGTGGTTGTGGTGGTGAGGTTTTTTTCCATATAATTATATAAATGAGTGCATATTTAATTTTCTTCATAAAAAAACTAACCAAACAAAAAACAAACTTGAAAAATTAATTCAGAAGGATCAAATAGAACAAGCAGTAATGTTGATCCACAAATATGCTATTAAAAGAACTTTTGGGAGCTAATTGTTTTTCAGCCAGGCGTGGGATTTTGGAGTCTGGATCAAGTTGTTAACCTTTGGTACCAGCCACTATGGCATGCTACCTCCTAACACATTTGGATGTTAATTTGCTCCCAAACCACTCCCTAGCTTTGTTTGTGGTTTGAAGTTTAATAATAATTATAAAACATTAATGTTACAAAAGCTCTACCTTGAAATAAAGGCATATTAATAAATAATGACTTACTCTTATCTAAACTTTGACAGCAATACATAGGATAAAATTATTTTCAGTTAAAGTGTCACCCTCAAGTGAGATTTGTCACTTATATGCCTAGAGGACAAGCCAGTTCCATAAAAATGCTAATTTTGTGGTACTGTAGAGGAGGATTTATTTGCCCTTCTTGGATTAAAAGCATATAAATATAAAGCATATAACTCAGGTCCCGTCCAACTCAGTCTGTTGCTGACAGTAAACATAACACTTTTTTAGTATATCTGTGCTTTCTTCTCTGAAAGGAAAACCTGGTCTAGTGGAAGGTGTCCCTCTCCAAAGCAGGAGGAGTAGATTAGACGATCTTTAAAGGTCCCTTACAACCCAAACCTTTCTATGATTTATTCTTACATGGACACAGCTTTTTATACATCATCTTGAGTTGCATCTTAGCATGGTTGCAATAGTGCATACAAAACTCATTCATATGGCAGACAATGCTCTAGTGTCAATTACCCAGATCCCCTCACTGCTATCTTCAGTAAATTCTTTTTGAGAGGTTTTTGAGAAGTGTTTTTTGTTTGCTTGGGGTTTTTTTGGTTTGGGTTTGGGTTTCTTTTAAGTAGAAGAGGCATCAAGGATAAAAAAAAGTCATACAAAGGGTCTAAAAATAACTGATCCAAAGCAGCAGCCATAATCTTCAGCAGTTTTGCATATCACAGGTTAGATTAATATGAGGCTATGGTATTTACAAACATTTCTCCCCCTGCCTGTGAGAAACTGCTGGGCCTTGTCCCAGGTTCTGAAGGGTGGCACCATTTGTGCCAGATCTGGCTAGGGAGGTAAGGAGATGCCTGGGGTGGGGGGCTGCTATTTTCAAGTACTTAAATTTTCCACCTATGCCAAGCTTGGATGGGAAAGAGGGATGAGAAGCTACTTTATGCAAATGCCTTAATTTCCATGGAACATGAAATGACAGAAATGCAAGAAAGTCCATTACAGCTTGTAAGATTCACTCCCTTGGTCTTACTCTTAGCCGTAGGGAGAATGGAGGGTGGGAAGAAGCTATTATGCAAAGAAATAAGAGATTCTCAGTGAAATGTGATGCATGTCACATTGTTGAATGGAAGCAATGTGAGCCCGGGTCTGACGCACATGAAAATCAGACACAAGCCCCTTCTACGCCCTTTGTTCATGCAGGAGCCTACAGTGGCAGCCTTTGCACTAGAAACTGGGCTTTGCAAGGCAGTTTGGCTGGGATATTTTTGAATACATAATACTTTGTTCCAGTTGTCTATCTGACTGTGAATAGCATCAGTCAGCTCCTCTCTTGTGCTAGCACACAGCTGCAGCTTGACAATACAATTGTGTCTGCACTTCTATGTGGCACAAGTGAGGTCATTACAGGGTAGATTGCTCACTGCCCTGATGGTGCAAATATTCTTGTAGCAGAATGTACACAAATGTGCTGGGTTTGGCAAGGATAGGGTTAATTTATTTGCTGGCACCATCACACCTTGCAGCACTGAGACTCCCAAGTGAGTGTGTGTAGCTCTAGCTGCTTCTATGGCTTCCTGCAGATATACAAAAGTTGAGGATCTAACCCAGAAATACCACCTTTCCTATCCCTTCCCTTCCCCGTGATGACACACAAAATACCTTATTTTATTTTCATTTTAGGGCGAAGCACTACTCAGGGTCCCCTCTCTTTACAAAGTGAAACAACCATCTTTCTATTATACTGATACATTTCTCTGTGGGAACTGCAATGGAAAGAGTTATGCCAAATATATTCTACTACTTCTTTTTTTTTTGACATATGTTGTCTTGAATCAGTGAGAGGTCTCCAACATGATTAAAAATTATATGAGTTAAGTCTTTTTGAGCTGAGTGCATGTTATAAAAGCCGCTGTGAGTCAACGGCAGTTTTACAGTCTTAGTTTTGTGTGGTCCTTTTTTGAAGAGTATTAGGCATAAAGTTGTCATACTGGAGCTCTAATGGGTGCACTCAATTGGTGTGATTTATGGGACTCGTTGCCTTGTGAGAATGAAGTCATGTAGTGTATCAGGGTTGCCCTGCAAACGAAGCAATTAAATTTTGTCATCTCTCTTCCAAAGGTTTCCTGAGTGGGGGTAAGAATAAGATGGGGGAATGTAAAATGGGGGGTGGTGTAAAATGGTGATTGCATTCCATCTGTTGATGAACGCTTGCAGCGCTTTTTCTAAAGTCTTTACTTGAATTTCATTTGCTGAAGCCTAGTGCCACATCTGGAGGCAAACAGCACATCTTTTACTTGCCAGTTCTATTTATATGCCTGTGAAGCAGATCATTGTAATGAATACAGATGGGCAATAACTACAAAGTTATTGCATAATTTTTCAAAATTTTATGATTGCCTTTCCTACTTCCTCTTAGAATAATGGCCCCACTGTACAGCCTGCAGACCATTCACTGTATCTTTCATACATTTTACCACTTCAGCAGATTTTAATTTATTGGAGACACACTAGAAGTGGTAGGTAAACAATCTACAGAAAGAATCCGGTTTATAAGACAAGGAAGACTTGAAGCAGTATTAAGTTGCTTTGGAGATCACTTGGTGAATGCAAGTATATATGATTTTTCATCTTTCTGACTTTGCAGCAAAGACCAGCGAGTGTGTGTGTGTGAGGAGGAAGTCAACTGAAAGCCACCCACCGCCAGCTTTATAGAATATAGAACAGGTTTGCAATAGGCTGTCTAGTCAGATGGAAAGTGTTTTTGTATAATTTGCAGGTTTAAACCTGCCTCAGGGAAAGTTTCAGATCTACTATGAGAAATCCAATTCTCCTTCACAAGGATGAATCTGGCTTGGGTTTGCCACCCTGGTGCTAGCTGGAGTAGTCTTGACCAGTGAATGCCATTCTGCTTTCTTCCCCTCCAGTCCAATACATTTTACTTCCACTTCGGAACTAATGAAGTGGATTACTTTTTTCTGAGCTGTAATTACAAGTAAACTGACTTCTGAGAGTGATCCATCTCCCATGTAAGTCAATGGAAATCTTTGAGTTGATAAAATGAGTATTGGATATGTTCCTAAAACAACTGTGTTTAGATCCTGGCCACACTGAAGCCAATGGCAAAGAGAAATTAGAAATTCACCCCAGTGCCTATGCATCATCTGCTGTATTGGCAAAGATTATCACAAAGTCTGCTTCCCCTTGAAGGCAGAGTTAACTGCTTTTGAACCACATGCAGCTTTTCTCAGTCTCACTTTTGAAACCAGTTCCAACTCAAGTCTGCAACCCTCAGGACCACCAATACTGAACTGTATGAAAGCCAGCTAAACTGGTCTTTGAACCCCGTTTTGGGACTGGCTTATGATTACATAGTCAATTCTCAAAGCCAAAGACCTTTGACCTAAATATTCAGAAAGATGTTACATTTTGGGTACCCAGATAGAAGTCTGTCAGAGACACTTGATTTCCAGAAGGGCCCTTCTATCTACAAACCTTGACTTCTCAAATTGCTTCACAGTAAAAAAAATTGATACCTCAGTCACTTTTGGTAACTGAAACATCCTTTCATTTATCAAATACTTACAGCACACAACACCAAAGAATTCTTACACTGTAGAAGTATGATTTGGGGTTGAATTCCTGTTCATCTTCCTTTGATGATCTTTCCAAAGAAAACTGCCACGACTGAAAACTGATTATGGTGGCAAAAGTGGTTCTGTAAGCTGTTTTTTTCAGCACGGTGAACACTATATCCCCATCCAGCAATAATGGATTTTTGTCATTGTTGTCTGCTTTTTATTCAAACCTTTGATACAAAAGACCTTTTCTCATTGAGACTATTTCCATAATTTCATGGTGTTTAATTTACTATCTACTATCATCAGGAATTTGAACCCTGCTACGCACTCTGAATAAAGGGCATCTGGTGTGCTCTGTTCGCCTTTCCCTGAAGCATAAGGACTCTGACTTGGCTAGATGGATTGTCTCGAGAAACCACAAGCACATACTTAGTATGGTGCCAGCAACTTCATAATACTATTGTGAACAAAGCTGAAATGCTTCTGAAGTGTTGGAGTTTTCTTTCATTCTGATCAACAGTTTAAACTTGGAAGAAGAACCGAAGCCATCAGTTTCATGGTGTCTCAGCAAACTCTTGTCCTCCAACTGGAATCTTTCAGCCCTCAGCCTGAATCATGCATAGAGAAGAGGAAGGTAAATCTGTCTAAGTTTCACTCCTGCTCCAAACACCAAAACCTATTATCAACAATTCAAATCATAAGTTTCTCTTTCACATAGCGACAACTGTTCTGTTCATGTGAGGTCACAAGCATTTTAGATTACCAATCTCCTCAAAAGGTTTTACTCTTGGTTTTCCCTCTTTCTGTATTTTTTTAGTACTTTGGCATAGTCGGTTCTCTCACCATATGGAACCACTTCTACCTCCTTATCCCCTGTACACACTTTCCCACTCAGCATGATGACATGTGACCACTCAACTCATAAACAGGAGTTAGGGAAACAGAGGTTAAACCACGGGCACCAAAAGTGGTTTTGAGAATGCAAATGTGGAAAAAGTGGGATAATCCACAAGCATGTGGTTTGTTACCATCTGCCTCACGCTCTGAATGCATAAGCACTTTCACCCAGAGTTTACAATTGAAGGGATACAATGTTTTTTTTCCTGGTAAAATACTGTGCATTTTGGCTTGAAAAGTGTTCTTGCTTCCTTTCCCGTGGTGAGAGTACAGGTGCTGCACGCTGCTATTATGGCTAATCTTTTTCAGGAAAGATCCCGTGAAGGCAGGCCAGGATACTAAATACTCAACTTGGCTTGATCCTGATGGATCGCCTATAATCTCACATCTTTTTCCTCCTGTAGCCCCATCTAGCGGCTTGCTACATGTGTACGTGTGCCATATCGCCTATCTACACATGTATGTGAGTGAGCGATGTGTAAAGAGAGGCATACATCTGTGCAGAAATACACTAAGCAAATGCATATCTTCAAGTACATGTGCACAATATGGGGTGGCATCACTTGGTATTCTGGTCTCATGAGGCCACCATAAGAAGGACATGGAGCTGTTGGAACAAGGCCAGAGGAGGCCATGAGGATGATCAGGGGCTGGAGCACCCCCCCTGTGAAGACAGGCTGAGAAAGTTGGAGCTGGTCAGCCTGGAGAAAAGAAGGCTGTGTGGAGACCTCATAGCAGCCTTCCAGTATCTGAAGGGGGCCTGCAAGGGTGCTGGGAAGGGACTCTTCGTCAAGGATGGTAGTGATAGGAAAAGGGGTAATGGGTTACAACTTACACAGGGGAAGTTCAGGTTAGATATAATAAAAAAATTCTTCACTATGAGGGTGGTGAAATACTAGCATAGGTTGCCCAGAGAATCTGTGGCTTCTCCACCCCTGGCAGTGTTCAAGGCCAGGATGGATGGGGCTTGGAACAACCTGGTCTAGTGTGAGGCATCCCTGCCCATGGCAGGGGGTTGGAACTAGATGATCTTAAGGTCCTTTCCACCCAAATCATTCTGTGATTCTATGATCATTTAGGTGACTGGCAGCTGTCATGCACAGACAACAAAGGAGATAGGGAAGGTTACAGCTGGGGTAGCATAGTCTATAAGGTACATGTAAAAGCCATCCTCTGGATGTACATACTGGGACAGATCTAGGCGATTGAGAAGTGCTGTCACCAGCTGGGGCTGCCTCAGAGCTGGCAGCTTGGAGGCTGTCTGCACCACTGCCGCATAGACTTGCCTCAGAAAGGAGCTTACTGTTCAGAAAGCCCATGCCCAGTAGATCACAAGTGACTTCAAGTTGTCCAGGGATTACATATCTCTTAAAAAGAGTGAAAATTAATATGTACCAAAATGTTACAATGCACACCAACTGGGGAAAAGAGAGAAGGCTGAATATGGAAGTACCTCGCCAGCTTTTGCTCTTTGACTTCTGCACTTCGATTTAAATGTTCGTCCCACATATGAACACACAAAGCTCATGCTTCATTCTTAAATTTTCTTGTTCATTCATTATTTCATTAATTTAGAGCTTCCATTTATAACAGGCTTAAGGTGATTAAAGAAAGAAGGCTGGTCAATACGGTGGGACAACATAGGAACTAATGGAGCATCTGGTAGAAGATGAGGTGCCTAAGGCATGGCTCAAAAACAGATAATGAAAGCTAGACCTTATGAAAAGACAGTGAAACATCCCTGCTACCCAGGTTCTGCTTTTGGGAAGCAATTTTTGGCACCTCTTTCTGAAGAGTCAGTCTTCAGCTTTGGACTTCACCTCCTTCAGATGGGACTTGCTGGCCAGCACAGGTAGTCCTGGGAGTGTCTCTCAGCATCAGCCCTCTGTGCCTCAGCTTCTGGCACTCAGAGACTATTTCAGCTGAGATACTTCACCAGGCCACTTATTCAGAAGGAAGGGTTAACTGGAAGCAGGAAGGCAAAGGCTGAAACAAGTAGAGCCATTTCAGTGAAACACTAGACCCAAGAATTTGTCAGAAGCACACATCTGGCACCAGAAGTGTTAGCAACAGAGTATCTGGGCAAACCAGAATCAGTGCTGTAATTAACTCCAGAGACTGCAATTAGCCAAGAGCTGATCCAGGGTCTGAGGGGCACATAACATCAGGCTGTGTTAGCAGCACAGTCCTGGGAATTGTTCTCCTGCTGGCCATTCTTCTGTCATATGGGTGATATGCTACACAGGATCTGGATCAACTGTTCACATTTTCACATGCCTTTTCACAATACAAAGGCCAAATGAAGCAGGGAGCTGGTGAGCTGAAATATATGGGTTTGGGGCTCAGATCTGCTGCTGACAGACTTCATCAAGGTCATTTCACCCTTTGTGTCATAGTGTCCCAAATGCAGAAAACAGTGATAATAATATTTAACTACCTCATGGTACTAAATTGCAGCCTAATTAATGGCTTGCAAAGCACTTTGAAATGCTCACTTGAAAAAGGCAAAGGATAATTAACATCATGTATTTATTTAGTGAACTTTCCTTGCCAGGCACAATCTTCCTAAAATTCCCCTTGCAATAACTGTTTGCACTGCTCTAGGAAAAACAAAGCGGTTCAGCCAGTATGTTTTCTGTGGGGAGACTTTTTGCTGCATGAATCAGATGGCTGAAACTTGAAGGGAGTGGCTGCCAAGATGAGGGGCAGACATGTTCCTGAAGGGGGAGGAGATGAAAAGATGCACAAATGTTCATGCTCCCTCAAAGGCATGTGCATTGTACCAGGCAACCTTAGTGACACAACTACAAGCCTGTTGTTCACTTATGACATTGTCCAAGACAGATTCTCCCTCTTTCTTCTCTGCTTCTCTGTGGGTAAATGCAGGAGTCAGCTTGACAGCAAGGTCTTCAGAGTTGACCTGTTTCTATGAGAGATTTCATATATCCCCTTCACTATGCTTTCCAAATTTTGCTAAATATGGAACTATGCTTTAAAGACCAGGGCAGGGAAAATCTTAAATCTGAATCACTCTTGCCGCAGTGAAGCTTGTACCTCTGCTCAGGAAAAGTCACAGATTTGCATAGCTGTCACACCAATTTGCTCTCTGTGTTCATGCAATGGCTGCGGCAACAGCGATACAAGGTGGAATGCAGCCCCCAGCAGCAAATGAGGCAGCACACAAGAAAACACAGCCTACCTGGAAGTCTTTGCAGTGTTAGACAGAAGGCTTAGCTTTAAGTTTGGCTTGCACAATGAACAAATAATTTCCAGTAAGTAGCGGCTTATTCTTGGAATGCACTGTGCTAACTGAATTTTAGGCCTAAATTTTGAGTTGACCATGAAGAGGTTCTGGTCACTCACTCCAGAAAGGAACAACTGACATTTTCATGATGCCCTGCTAGTGCTCTGTCTTTTCTCACTTCCATGCCCCTGAGGTGAGACTGGGAGAAAACACTCAAGCAGTTCCTACAGCCTTCACCTGGAATTATGAGTGACAAATGGGAGGTTCAAAGCAATCAGGTGAATTTGATGCCTAAGCCAGGCAAGCTTTGCCTAATTAGTCTGTACAATGACAAACACTGCAGATTGCTCTTGAGGCTTATTGTGAAATGGGGTAGAGGCTTAGGATAAATTGCAACTGCATTTCATTGGTAGTTCTGGTTCAGGAGCTCGATTCTATAGGTCAGGCCTTGAAGAATGGTAAATAGGAAAATAAGCCAAGTGAGCCCTCTGTGCATGGGCTGTAATGTTGTGCGACTCTTTCAAAGAGATCATGTCAATGAAGAAAAGCACATATTGAAAAGTCTGCTTAGAGGTTTTGGGGTAATCTAAGAGCTATTTAATTACAATGATGATTTTTGTTTCCTTATGTCAGCATTATTGAACTGAAACTTCCATGAAATGTAAGTCGGAACCCTCAAAACGAGGAAATCAGTTTTAAAACAGTGGCATTTCTAAAATAAAAAAATAAATGAGCATTGAGTTTTCACTTTCCCTCCCACTGGCCTTCTGATTTTTAAGTTTTCAGGTCTCCTTTTAAGGCTTTCCTCTAACACACAGATTGGAAAGGTATTTTTTCAGTGAAAGCAGAGGTTATAAATTAACCACCTGCCTTTGCCAACTGAAGCTGTGAAAGCATCAAACTTGGAAAGACTCAAAACTAAATCAGTGATACTGTCAAAGCTGTAACATCCACCTGCTGTTCCCAGCTTTGTAGATCTCACACGCACCTGTGATCCAGCACACCCGGCCCTGGGATGGAGCCCACAAGGTCAGGGCTGCTTCAGTGTAGAGGCATAGGAATATGGAACAAGATGGAACCCTATGTCTCAGCCTCACCTCCCTGGTCACTGACCTACTTATAAAGCATCAGATCTCACCCCACCTTCTCTCACACAGATCATGCCTTACTCCAGCACCAGCTTTGATGAGAACAAAAAGACTGCCTGCAGAGAAAGTTATTAGTACTGGTAAGGCTGGAGCAGAGCTCTGGCTGCCTCTGAATTCAAGCAGTAAGATTGGGCTTGTCTCTTTCTTTGACTTAAGCCTACCATAATGCAGAAGTGCCCTCTAATGTTGTTCATGAAACAGAAGGCCTGCCTGCTCAAGCAAAGCTCCTGATAGCTGCAGGTGTATTTTTCTTGGGAAGCTAAATTGCTAGAGAAACAAAAGTTTTGGTTAGTTTGATTTGGCAACACAAAAATGCCGTCCTAGGGGAAGACTTTATTTAGAAACTTTATTTTTCCCCCGTTAACTTAGATATTTTTTTTGGAGAAAAAAAAAAAACAAAAAATTAAAGGTTCAACAGTTCACAAGAGACTTCTTTTCTCTTGTATTAAAATAAAACCAACCCAGTTGGGAAGGACTTCCCATATATTAATTTGTAGTTACATAACATGTCGAACCCAAAGGTAACATTTAATTAGGTTTTGTGCTATAGTTTAAATCTTTTTGTGTGTAAGTAATTTGCCTAATATGAGAGTCTAGCCCGAGTGCAAAAGGAAAGGGGACTGCTTGTGTCTAACAAGAATCCTAGCTTTGCTAGTATGAAGTAACATGTAATTCTGCAAACCATTCTTTTTCCCTCGTGGAATGAGGTCTAATCATTTTAATTGCTGACATTTCCTCACTCTAATTAAGAAGTACTCTTCACCATTGGAAGCCTGATCACGACATGAATGATTCTTCTCCAGACAAAGCCAAGAATGTTCAGCCAATCTCAAGGTCAGCTACCAGGTGACAGCAAGAACTTGAAACCAGGAGATAAAAATAGAATTATACAGTTTTCACGTGTGCCCAATGGGCAATGTGTCTGCAGCTGAGTTTGGTGGGGGAAATACAGAGGTCACCATGGAGTGAAATATTAATCTGACTTTTTTCTATACAGCCTGAGTTCACAGGAGCAAAAAATTGCTGCATGCAGGGCCTTTTAATAGTATACTAAATACAGGATTCACTTGTCAAACACAGTATGTCTCATCTATGGTACTTTGGCTTTAAGAACACTGCAACACAGGCTTTGATAATCAAAAGAAGGCCTTGAAAAATAAAAAAATAAGGTCTTAGAGAAAGAAAGAAGCCAGAGAGGAACCATCATCATCTAACTGCATGAGACAGACCTGAAAAACAAAAGAAATGGAGCTTGGAGGAAAGATGCAAGAACATAACACGGGATAATTAAAAAAGAATGCCAAACAAAGCCCACCTCTTAGGATTCAGTAAATATAGCACTATGTGCCTGCTAGGATGAATGAAAATGCCATATTAGAACTTGCCACTTCTGGCCTCCGGATAGTTGGTTCTGGGCACAGAGAACAGCAAGAAGATTTGTCAGAGCATCAAAAAATGAGCCTGTGTATAAAAATGTAGTGCTTCAAAGGACAGTTATGGGTAGTGTGGGGTAAGACTTTTGGCTTATTGCACTCCTTGCACACATCTGTGCCCCCTGTGATCAAACCAGGCAAATGCTAGCAGAAGGGTTGAATGCCATCAGGTGCATGGGAAGCTGCTTATTTGTGACTTGGGAGAGCCAGGAGCTCTTTCATAGCGAGCCTTGACCTTTGGAGGGCAGCTGGGAGGTATTACTGTGGGTGGTTTCTTAGTTTATATTTCCTCAGAGAATCCTCAGGCACTTCAAGCAGCTACAGCCAGATTAGATGACCAGTCAGCTGTTTCAATTCCCACTGTATAGCAGGTGAAACAATAAAAAAAGTATCAAGTAAGGAACATTAATCTGTATTCAGAGCTTTTTAATAAATTGCAAATAAATATATCTGCTTCATTCCTTTGAATTCTACTCGCTGGTGTTTAGCTATGTGTTTTGAGTGGCAACACGATCTCTGTGAGCTGCAGGCCCAACAAAATCACGAGCTATTTTTAAAAAAATAAAAACAATCTGAGCTGGGATTTAAAATGGGGTGTGGTGGAACGACAAGGGTGAAAAGTTTGACAGTGTATCAATAGGCGGTTGGGACCTTCTGGCAATCTCTTCACTTCCTCTTCAGTGAACACAAGATTTTCACAGAGGTGCATTTTTGCTGCCACGTTTTTGCTGTTTCCCATTTCAGCCCTGGTTTGTGCATTCCCCAGCAAGAAATCAAAAGCTATCACATGTTACCTCTCATCCCCTGAACAAACTTTTTCTTTCAGGCACTCTGGCTGAAGCAGACAGAATGCCACAGAATTTAAAATTGAAAATTGAAGTGTTGCCTTTAACATTATGTTTAACTTCTTGTGGGAGGGGCTGGGAAGCTATTTCCAAAGTAGTTTCTGGCCTGCCTGAAGCACAAGCTAGAGAAGACATGTACCCTCAGGAAGGCAGGAGGGAGTAAATGGTAGAGGAAGTTGTTATAGAAATTAATTAAAGTGAAAGCTACAAGGAGAGAAGATGGGCTAGGGCAAGGAACAGAGGATAGAGGATGAGGCTGGCTGTCCATCCGATGAGGAGGAGCACATAAGAATCAAGCTTAAACAAAAATGCAATCTCAAAACATAGATGGTCACCTTCATCCCCTGTTTTCATTGAACTCCATCTGGATTAGGGAAAAAAGATGAATGCTGTATGAGTTTTACAGGACAGAACACATTTAGCAAACCCTAGCAGCAATTCACTGCTTTGGTTGTGGTGATTTACTAACAGGTTTCATGTTCAAGACTCCTGCCCTGTCTCCTTAAGTACTATGCTGATGAGAAAAACTTTTTGCAAATAAGTATGTTCAGCAAAAAATGCAGTGATTGACACTTTATTTCCTTGCAGTCAATCTTCCTCTCCCCTTCCTTACCCCTTTTTACTTCCAGTTTTTTCTTGAGCCACATTTGTGAATATGTAGGCTCATATCTAGGCATGGCAAAGTACAGAACAGAGGCAAGAAGAGTGATTGATAGAACAACAACATTTTATGACTGAGAAAGGTAGAATTAAATGCTCATCTCTATTTCGTTGTTGTTGTGGGGAAGTACCTTATTTTTATTTATGAAACATTCTTAATAAATTCAGGTTCTTTGTGTTGGCTGGCATTGTCATCAGTGAAATCCAATGCTGTTGATTAAAACACTTTGATTCTTTTTTGGTGAATTGGGCATCATTATAGTTTTAGGAAAAAAGCAATGGTGGCTCCAGGCAGCTAGTTTTTCTGAATTCCCTGTAGCAGATTCTTTTTCTCTAGGCAGGAAACTCTAACAACTCTAGGTGAATGGGCCAAAGGAAAGTAGTGGTTTTGTACACTTCCTTAACATTCATGTGGCTTGGGTCGTTCCAGAGGCTTGGAAGTCTTGCCTGGGGACTCTGAAACTTGCATTTTCAGAGTATTTGACAGACATTTTGGATAGATGACAACCGCCTCTTTTCCCTAAAGTCCTTCTTTCTAACTTTTCCATTAATGTTTACTTTTTCCAGTCACCACATCTCACAGAAGGGTTGGGGATTTTCATTCACTGTTAAAGCCGTCAGTCAGTATTTCTGGTTTTCGTTTCTTTCTTTAGATTGTCTCTAAAGTTTACCTTCCCATCTCCATACACAGAATTAAAGTTGATGACAAAGCTCACACTATCCAAACGCTATGTCTTTCTTCCATGAAGTCTCTCTAACATCTCCCCTCACAACTGTAAGATCTTCTTTGTGTCACCTTCATCTTTCTTCATAATTTTTTGCCTTCCTCATCTAATTAGAGCTCATTGTCTTATTTTTCACACTCCTAAGGAAGAGAAGTGCTGACATACTTAAATATGGGTTGAAACAGAAAACACCAACAGCCTGTTACCACCTTGAAAAGGAAGACCCTGAACTAGCAGGGCAGATCAAACTGAACAGGAAGCTTTGGATACTCTTACTGAATACATCTGAATGCTATTCCATGTCTCCCTCTCATAATGTAAAACTAATGTACGCTTTTTCCCAGGTTTTCACCTCGTTCCTGCTATCCTGCAAGCAACATTTCTTTCTTATGAAACTGATGATTTAAAGAAAATATATTTGAGAACTTATTTTTTAGGGTTGTAATCCAATTAAAGATGCCTCCAGGCTTTCTCTAGTTTTTCTTTATTAAGTTGTTGTGGTCTGAAGAGAACTCTTTTCAGGTCAATTCAAGATTATCATAAGAAAACAGGTTGCTGAGAACTGGGACTTTAAGTAAAACTTCTGTGAACACAGAGTCTCAGGAGAGCTACAAGGTTTGACTACGACTTCTCTTTCGTTTTGATTAACCCATTTAGTCACCTAGGCACTGCACTTATTGGGTAACTATCTTCTCCACAATCTCCTTCAACCATACCCCAGTGCACATTCTTAAAAACTATCTTTGAAGGCAGAATCTTCTTTTTATAATGAAACCAAGAATACGTTAGAATTATCAACACATGAAGCACTTCAAAAAATGTGACTAATACACCAAAATTATTAGTCTTATTCTGCCACGGTGCTTCACTCAGCTGTATTTGTGGTTGTCAGCTGGCACAATGCAGCCTGTCTGGATTTTGAGTAACACTCATTTCGGCACAACAGTAAAGTCTGTCTATTAGGTGACCCCACCTTTGTTGAATGTGCTAATCCCTGAAAGGCCAGAGGATTGTGTAAAAGAGTGGAAAATCAAGGATCATCTTAAGACCAGCTCACAAAGTTACATTTATATTGTCCAGGGAAAGACCTATCTTCTTTCTGAAAATTATTCTAATGCAGATGTGTGGGAATACTTAAGCCACATGTGGCATCTGGTGAAAATAAAGATTTATTTTGGCTGAACTGGCTGTATTAGCAGATAGAGATCGGCTTTGAACTAGATCTTAGTTCATAGCCGCCTGCTGCCTTGGGATTAATTTCAGAATTTCTGTTTGTTTTTAATATGGAGAAATTACTTGCAGCTGATTTTTCAAGGTCTTCAAACAGGAAAACTACTGAAAAGGGATGGAAAAGTCAGAAAAGACTAAAAATTACAGTAACTTCAGATGACATCAACTACATTTAAGATTTAAAGAAGGGTTATCCAAATCTTGCAGAAATTAGTAGCCATCTTGATAAGAACTGGAATTTCATACGTTTATTCTTACCATGCTGTGCCTTCACTAGAGAATGCTGTCTTGTTTTGCAGACATGTTTGGGCTGCATCACTGCCTTCTGCTCAAAAGCTTCACTGTGACACTGCACAAATGCATTTTCAGTGTGTGTTCCCACTGTCTTTCACTGTGACTCTGCTTTCCCAAGACTTTCTTTGGACTGTTGAACCATCTTTGCCCGGTTTTGTCCGGGAGGTTAAGGGAATGGTTGCAAAGGCAGAGAGATATCTAGTGTTGCCATTAATTCCTGCTGTTTTATTCTAAGCTTGTCTTGATTCCAGTGCCAAAGTAGAAAACATAGTGTGTGACAGTGGAGGTTAGCAGGGGGAATTAGCACAGCAGACGTGGGGAGCACAGCAGAGTTCTTTTATTGGCAGAATTCAGACTATATAGGTTTCAGAGATGGAAAGTGAGACTCAAACAAGCCTTTACAGTCTCACATGAATAGGCCTGTAATTGCCCATTTACCTCTGTAGCCCTCCTCTCTCTGTAATGTAGCTGGTTGCCTCACCTGTAACTTCTCTGCATCTTGCACACAAGGTTGCAAAGCGTGAAAGGGGCCCCAAAAGATGTTGTTAGTTAGGCATGCCTACATTGAAAATAGCATAAGTAACAATCTCTAAATGCAATCCAGCAGTGGTGTTTGTCCCCACATAAAGTCTTCCTACACCTCTGCCCCACCTTTTCACACCTCCAAATAACCCAGTGCACACTACTGGATTAAAAAGGAACTCCAAACTTTAAAGCTGTGAGAATGCCTTTGCATGTGGGTAACATACATTCTCACCATCAGTCTGAGCTTCTGTCCCTCAAAGTTACTGTCTTACCAGCACATCTGCTGTCATGCAAGCAATACAAGATGAGCTACTGGCATAAAAAAACCCAAATCTGTTCTTCTTCCCTGACTAGAAGGAGGGGATTGTGGGTGGGTGGGCTGGGCAGATGAGGTGGGCAGTGAAAGGTATTTCTATGTCTTCACTCTATGTATAATACTCAAACTGGCTGATTTTCTTCTGTGGGATCTCTTCAGATCTAACAAACCAAGTCTGTGTAATCATTTGGCCTTCTAAGCAAACCACAGAATACTGCAGAGAGGGTTTTGTGTGGGTAGTACTTACCACTAACATTGACGCCATGGGATGTTAAGAGAATAAATTTTCCTGGGGGTTCATTTTTTGATTAAATTTAATATTTCAAATACCTACCACAATTTATGATATCTCTTCATGAAAGAGACCAGGATTGTGACTTACTTGTCTATCCAGATCTCACTCAAAGTTTTGACTGAACTTGGTTTGTTCTGAATCTTATGAGATAGTTTTCTGTAATGCATGCACTCCGACTAAATTGACTTCTCTACCACAGAAGTTTAAATAGAAGGATACCTTTAAGATTTGCACAGATACGTCTGAATTTATGCCGTCATGTCTGATAGCAAAATTTGGCCTATGCAGAAGCAGCTTGCTACTCCAGTTCATCAACAGAAACTGGACCAAGTGATCTCGCCTGAAAGTCTATATCCTAGAGTGGTCCAGCACACCACAGAAGAAAAGGCAAAATGTGAAAGATAATATAATCCAGGATAGGGGTTTTTTTTAACCATTTTGCATACTTCTTCCACTTTTCCAGGCAAAGATAGCTGACTGCTGAGGCAAAAATCAATCATGTATTTCAAAGTGTAACTAAACTGATACTCATCTGAAAAAATATAACTACCAGCTTTCAGACCTGTATCCACCCCAAAACAGACTCTTACCTCTTCTTATATTTTCTTCTAGTTTCTGAGAATTTATTTATGCACCTCATTTCTTACCACTGTGACTTTACCTGTCCAGTCTCATCCATACTGTAGCTTACTTACAACTGGGCTAGTCAGGGGAGCAAGACTTTCGCTTTGGTGTAGAGTTTTTCACCTTTAATCTTTACTTGAGGTCCTGTTTAGGTTGTTCAAATGTTACTGACAATCTGATGACTGGTCTGTCTGAAGCCTTATCTGTCTGTTCTATGTGAAATTAATTCGTAACTTCAAACTAGTTCCATATGAACAAATGCAGTTACCTTCAGGCCACTGTCATAGATGGCTTTGATTGAAGAAATCAGACAAATAATCAAACCTCTTCTTGAAAGAAGAGGTGCTTACAAGTACAAAGCCACCTTTTGGGAAGCATGCAGCAAGGTTGTAATCTAGGGGTTAGCCTCAGCTATGACAACATTGTCTGCCCCCTTTTGGGGCATTTGCTGAGGGGACAAAAAGGGTAAAAGGATTTATGTGGAAAAGGACTAGAGAAGGGAGATATACTCAAGCTATAATTTCAGGCAATCATCTTGAAATGCAAAAACTAGACTTAGTCTTGTTAGGCAACTGTTCCGTCTGTTCATCTTTTCTGACTTGGCATAATGTATTAATAGCACATTAAATTTAAAAAGACATCAAAGAAGAAAACTGGACACTAATGAATTGAAAAAAAAAAAAAGCTTTCTATTATACATAGTACTTAAATAGCACTGTAAAGTCAGGCAAGGTGAAGAACTTTGGGGAAGATCAGACTTTAAAAGATGTGGGAAGGATAGATTATGTTTTGCTGCTTTAGATTCTTGGCTGCTCTGCTGCTCATCAGTTATTTCTAGATGGAGAGTACCATGTAGTCTGGAATGGCAGAGAGGTATCTTCAGTTTTCATTTAAATCTTAATATGTAAAGTAAGACATTTACCATGGTCTTTTTCCCACTGAAAGAAGTATCACTGGCAAATATTCAAAGTGATCAAACAGACAAAATAGTCTCATCTCTGACTGAAAATCACAGTAGTTCATAATTTTTAGAACCAAACACAAAACAGCTATGGGACTTAACAATTTACTTTTTTATTCTCACTCCTAAAATGCTGAATCCATTTCAATCACAGCTGGGGACATGGACAGCCAACAACAACACATCACTCTTAGCATGATACCTTTTTATGTCCTTTTCTGCAATGCATCAAATGTTGGTGACCAAATGATGACCCTTTCTACATCCCTTCCTGAAAGCATAGCATTTTTGCCAAAAGCCATCAGCCAAGACTATAAAAAATATGAATCATAGAACTATGCCTAAAATATTAAAGCACTTTTGATACTATCAAAAACACTGGTTCTTAAGCAGAAGCTGGTGACCTCAAAGCCGCTGACCTTAAAGCTCCAAGTACTTGACACCTTAAGGATAAGGCAGTTAAGTACTGGTACAGGCTGAGTACCTCAGTGTCAGATTCCCTCTTTTTGAAAACTTCAGCTTGGTGGCCTTAGCCCTACCTATGATTTTCCTCACAGGGAAGTAGTAGCTTTTTTTAATAAGTAACCCCTGTTTTCAACAACAGTAAATCCTTAGAGAGTAAATCTGTACAGTAAATCTGTGCAAAGCCAAATTTTAATGTTGTCATGGTATAGAGAAAATGTGAAGCACTCCTGTTTTCTTTGCAAAATCATGGGGTACTTGTGGCTTATTCAGTGATACATTCAATATTCCCTGACGGAAAATGAGACAGAATGTGTTACTAAGGTGCGCATAATTTTGATGGGGCATTGGAACCTGTTTCATTTTGTTCTCAGAAGCGGGCAAGAAGTGCTAATTAATGACCTGACAAAGATGTAGGGGTAGAGCTTAAAGAATCATTGAAACATTTGTTTCATCAACTTTACAGTTTATTCAAGGATTTCAGCCTTTGTGGTTCTGCAGAATTGAGTGGGATGGTTGAAGGGAATAAAATTTTTTGTGAGATTAGGATCAAATTCTGCTTTAGCTACTCCAGAAAAATCTTCAAACATTCTTCCCTCCACTTTCAAAAATACGCTGGGCTAAGGAGCAAGGCAATGGTCGAAGCATATAACACAAAAAAGAAAAGGCATATGAGATTTGGTTTAGTGTTCTTCATTCTCTCACTTGCTCTGCCCCAGTTAGCTATGAGAGCATCTGTCTACAACCAGAAATGTAATTTTATTTTCTCAAAAAGTAGATCTAAGTTGTATTGAACATCTGATGTGTGATCACTGAGATAGATAGAAGGTCTTTGAAGGCCTTCTGAAGAGTATGATTTAGGTCATGTGACAAGACCTGGAGTCCTGCAAAGTCAATAGGTTCTTGAACTTTAACTTCAATGAAGTTTCACACTTTTGTCTGCCATTGTGACACACTTTCCCGTTACTTCAGACATTCCCAGAACAAAACACAAAAGAAACTGTATTTCCCACGCAAGAAACCTATTACAGCCATCCAATAGGGAGAAAAAAAGAAACAAGAATGTTTAGTGTCTGGGTAATGAATAAACCATTTTTAAATTAGAAGTTAGTGTAGGCTGGTCTTTTCACTTTTGCCACTTCAGAGTCTGAACAAAACCAGTAATGATGCCGGCAAAATTTCATCAGCCAGTGCCAGGAGATGAATTTCCATGAATACTAGTGGTGTTTTGGCTACAAAACTTTTACTCATCAATCATGTATGGAATCATTCAAAGGTTTTTGTAATTTATTCTTGTTGACATAGGTAATTATTTTTTTCACTTTAAGCTGATCTATCACAGCTCTTGGGAATCCTAAAGCTGAAAAATCTGCGTCTTTATAAACACTTCTTTTTTTCAGTAGGGCATACATGTTAGTCTATCATTGCAGTGTTGCCTGAGAAACAGTTTTTCCCAGCTTATGTGCTGTTCAGGGGCTGTTGTACGCTGTTTGTGTTTGCTAGAGTGTGAAGATCAATTTGCTTCAGGGAATGGTTACACGCGCTGAGATACATGACACATTGGCTGGCACCAGTTTTGATTTAAAAATCATAACAGAGAAACCACTAACAACTTTTAAGCAATGCCTCAACTATTTAGAGTGCATAATAAGAAATTGCAGAAGATTTGCAAACTACAAAAAAAATGCAACTAAAATGTCAAAAATTATTACAGCTGCGTGACTGAAAGTCAACTAGTTGAACGGAAGGGACATAAATTACAACATTTTAGTTAAGTTCAGATAAACTAATGAAGCATCCAGCCATGGTGGCTGTTCAGTAAACTGGCTGAAATAAATGTTGGCACAATCACCTTAGAGACAGACTTCTTCCTTAGCATTAGTATCACTAATAGGACAGATTACGCTGTTATAGGAAATCTGAAGAGAAAGTGAAAGATCTCAGCTACAATCTTACCACTGGAGGAAGACTCACTGCTAACAGAGGAGGTAAATTTGCCAGTAGCATCCCTGACACAGGTGAAAGATTAATGTCTGATAACTTTCTCTGCCAGTCAGATGCCCATCATTTGGCCATCAATACAACTTCTTTATCGAGCACTAAACCACTTTCTTGAAATAGATCTTTTAAAAATAATTTGACACTTTGTATCCCTTTCATGAGCCCTCACTTCGACTGTGGTATGTAGTTCTTTGCTTTCCATGGTCAGACACACTTGCTTCTTCAATACATTCAGAGAATGAATGAAATTGATCTTGTGTTACTTCAGTACAATGAAAACAATTAAAAAGAGCAACAGAACTGGATTCAGCTAACATCATCTCCAGTTCTGCAGCAGAACAGCACGATATCAAATCAATTTATGAGCATGTATCATGGAACCATAGAATGGTTTCGGTTGGAATGGACCTGAAAGATCGTCTAGTTCCAACACTCTGCCACAGACAGGGACACCTTCCACTAGACCAGGCTGCTCAAAGTCCCGTCCAAATTCAAGGAAGTCAAGAAATAGGCCATGGACTTAAAGTAGCATAGTCTCCTGTAGGCAGAGGAGAAGAGCATCATAGAGCAGTGGATCACTCCTCCGTCTGGAGCATTTTATGGAAAACTATGCCACATTCCATTCCTTTCTGCAGGAGCTCACACAGACATGAGAAGTGAATGTCTTCAGGGAAACTTTTGGACAGCTGAGCTATTAGACTCATTACATAAATATTTCTGCCCCACCCCCCCTTCTCCCGCAGTCTCCTCCTCTCTTCTACTCAACTTCCTCTTTTTCAAAATTGCATGCTGAACCACCTTCTAAAATGAAAGGCTACCTCTGATTAAAACACAGCAAAAGTGGGCAAGATCCCTGCAGAATCAGAAGTACTCTAAAGTATGCCAGGCTGCTGCTGCCCGATTCATTTTATTTGCTTAGAAGGTGGTGCAAACACTTGTAAGCTTTTCCTCAGGTGTAAACAGAAGGAAAATAACTATTCACTCAAAATCTGATTAAGGATATAAAGTCATCCAGTCGTCCCACGCTAGGCTGACTCAGCCTGGTCTGTAAAATCTGTGTATGAGCTTAAGGAAGCCACAGGCTTGCTAACACCCTAGTCTAAAAGCTTTATCTGTAGAGAATGTTGTTTGGTTAAAACTGCTTCATCTTTTTTTCCTATTCCCTGTGAAATGTGAATTTTAGAAGCGATGAAGACATTTCAGGGTAAATGCTTGACCAAAAGGCCAGGTCTAAAAGTCCCCTAACATGCATTTGAATACTTTGTTTCTACTGGGAAGGTACTATCATACATGCTATGAGTGGCGTATTAACAAGAATACCAGTACAAGAATTTCAAGTGGCTTTTACGTGTACAGTTAGAACTTTATATTGTTGTTTGTGTTCTGGGTTTCTTTTGCTAAGCCAAACTTCAGTAGTCAGCTTCTTTTCCTCCTAATCTGAGCTGCTTCATCGGCTATCCATCATCTTTATTACAATGTCATTTCTATACGTCATTCTCTTACACTAATCAGAAACAGGCCACATGGGAAAGAAATTGCTCTACAGGGATGAGGTCTGTTGCTGTAAACTATATGTTGAATAAGAGTGGAATTCAATGCAAAAGACACATGCTTGTTTATGCATATTAAACTGATGTCTGTTTTCTGTGGGACACACTACAGCTCTTTGTTGTGGTCATTTATGGACATAATCCAATAGCGCTCTGCAGAAAGCCTGCAAGCAATGAAGCAGCCTTACTGTTTCCACTATTGTCATTATGTTGCATAAAGCCAGTCACCCACCATAGAGCTGTGATGAACTTAGACCCAGCAGCTTGAAAACAGAAGTTGGTTTACGAGCACTGGGACTGCCAAAGCTTAGTTTCTTATGAATGCATATTCTGCATGCCCGATATCCTCACACTACAGTAACTCCAGTCTTCTCTGCCACACTGAAGAACTTTTCCAAATGTGACAGTAATATGTTCCACCTTGCCAAAACCACCCACTCCCATGACATCTTCAGCCCTTTTCATCTCCTACATGCTGCTGGGAGCCTTGCTAGCTCAGCAGGAGATGGGCAGTACTGTGAAGAGTCAGAGTATGGCTTTCTTGTTTGCTTGACTAACTGCTACTTCACACTTGTTACATGCAGCTAAGTCAGCAAGTAAAGGTTGAGCCCTTCCTTCAGGGCTTTGCCAGGGCATCTTTCTTCCTCCTACCCCCAGGATACCTATTTTCACAGGCAATAGTAGCTTACTGTCTTTAAGACCACTATTTCTTTGTCAGGTTTACTTGATGGATTCAGCCTGTGGGTTCAAAAGTTATTAGAAAGATGCAGGTGGTCAAACAGGTATCATGAGGGAAGTTCCATTTCCTTAGAAAACCAGGCTAGTTTGTGATCTTCAGTTAAAACAGACTTCACTCTACTTGCTGTTTCTTTCTTGTTCCATCATTTTTTCCTTCAGAACAAATTTTGTCATCTTATCAAATGCCTGTTTTGCAGGGCAGGTATTATTAACGCAAGGGCTTGAAATACATAGTCATTGTGAACAGTGATGCTCGGAATTGGGATTTTAGGGACTTAATTTCTTCAGTTTTAAGTCATGATGTGGGTAAAAGCAAGAATCAGCATTAACAGGTAAGACATTAGTGGAGAACTGGAAAGAAGGCTCAATAAGGATAAGGAAGTAAAAAATGAAGTTAAAAAAAAAAAAAAAACAAAACAAAAAGACAACTTTGGGAAAAAAAAATTCCTTAGATTGTGGTTTATGCCTTGAGGCTGTTACTGGACACTGTCACTTGGACAGGTTTTAAATATTATTGAGAATAATAATAATTAGGAGCTTAATAAATATAAACACCAAGTGTACATTTTCTTCACGGTTTGCATGCAATTGTCCACTGCACACTAAATACAGTGGTGATGTTTTCAGTGGGTCCCTCAGGAGCCTAGATCAAAGCTGCTGTCTATAAAATTCCAGATGGTATTGGAAGTATCTTTTGTATCTTTACCAACTAGTGTGTGACTTCAAGAGTGCAGCAGCAGTTATGGGAAACTCTTAGTCACATCTGTAAACAAATGTGTGTAATTATACATAATTATACATATCTAATTTATATAGCTATAAATACACATAAACTCAGAGAAAATACATAATCAAACACATTATTCAATACTGCTGAAAGGCATGCTGCAGTCTATGAATTAATTACATATGTTTTGCTACCCACTACTAATGCCAAACCTTTGAAGTCTTCTTCTTACATAGTAAGGCTTTAATATTTCAATAACTACCCAGCTGTTAAATGCAGATCTTGCATTCAATTAACTCCACTGGAAATCTGGACTGCTGATGCAGTTCAGCAGTTTAGTCCTTAAAATCTGGATACATTGGCAGTGATGTCACTAAGATGTTCTCACTTCTTTGCAAGTCTATGATTTTATAAGTCAATTGCCTAGGAGAACTGCAGATAAGTAGAAAGCTATTGGAAGGGGGAAAGGATACAGGAAAAAAAAAAAATTACTTTTTCAGTTCTCTGAAGTCACAGCTTTTTCTTTGATATGGATGATAATCTCATCTAAGATCATATTGCACACTCTGTCCAAAGCTGTAAAGAAAGACACAGCTCTCTTCCAGAAGCAAAAGTGAGTGAAGAGGAACTTTACACACCTGCAGAGGAAAGGAAGCTCTTCCTTAAGCCTGAGAAGTACCATACCCTGAAGCCTGAGAGGCATGACATTAGGCTTCTCACAGTGAAAAGAAAGGGAAATTACGTGTGTGAAGCTCAGTAAAGTAATCTAAAAGGAAAGGGAGGGAGGATTTTCCCTCTTCCCATTCAGGTGATTCTGTCTTGTTTGCTTCAGAATCTGGGTAGATTTCTAGACATTTCCAAGCCCATCTTATTCTTAAACACTGCCATCCTAGAACATCTTTTCTACAATTAGTTCCAATATATGAGGCTTTGAGCTATATAAAATATATTCACAAAGCTTAACTTAGTTCCCTTAGAAAGCTGAACAAAATACCCAGGATGCCATGGGCCCAATTTCTATAGCCTTATTTGAAGCTTTTCTTCTTTTTAGTACAATAGTACTCATACTGAATTTGACAAATCCACAACAGACTCTTCTAAGGACTAGGTGAACTCTGTAGGTCCCATTTTCCTAGCAGATGCCAAGCTGTTGTCTATGGAGGCCACATCTTTTATGAATGATACAAAGGTATCTGACCAGCAGCACAAGAATCTTGTCCTCTTCTTGTCCTCACTTCTGTCCCCAATTCTCACCAAGTGACTCTCCTAAACCAGTGAGAGTGAACATCAGTCCTTGTAATGCAGCTGCCAAGAAGCCTGTGAATGGTGCTTGTGGTTTTTGCAATGTGGACATCGACCCAATAAAGTCTGGCCTGAGACCACCAGCTAATTCTGCGCTGGCCACCTGACAGTAATGAGCAGACATTCGTCTTCCTTTCAAAGTGTGTGCATGTGAAAGGCTGTATTTCTTCTCTTTTATTGGTCTTTTTTTCACCTGCTGCCAGATAAACAGCATGGGATAAGAGTCTCCTTCATGCCTGACATAATTTTGAATTTATTAACATGCCATTCTTTTCACTCTTGATGGAACTTGACAGGCAAGCAGACAAGAACTTAAATTAACTTAGCTCCCAGCCCGCATATAGACTGGCCAAGAATAACACAGAGATAAATTGGAGGGGTTGAGGATGGCGATGGAGTCAAAAGGGAGGGAGGGGAGAGAGCATGAGAGAAGGGAAAAAAGTGAACTTTGGACTGGAGAAGTTTTAAGAAAATAATTATTCAAAGCATAACAACATGACAGAAGACTGCCAGAAAAACCTCATCTGTGTGAGGAGGGCAGCGCATACACAGCGGGAAAAACCCAGACACACATTTGCCTCTGGGACAACATGGACTTAAACACAAGACAACTTCGTAAATGGAAATGAATGCAATGACCTCAGCTCAGGTCGCAAGAGAGGAGAAGCCCACCAGGTTATGAAACTACTGCAGAATCAGGCATGTTTGGCAGCATGAGTGTTTGGGAGAGGCCCAAGGATGAGCAAGGATTTGATTTCATTTTGAGGGAGGGTGGTCTTTCCATTTCAGGGTCAGCAGCAGGACAGTTTAGTGGGTGTAGAGGTGGAAAAGGAAGTACACAATTTGGCTGACTGTCATGACCTCTGGATAATTGGAGATTTAACTTTCCATGTCTCAACACTCCCTAAATCTTCCCACACAAGCCAAGTCACCAAAAAAATAGATGGAGGAAAATCTTCCTAGGTGGAGGAAGGTACGCAATAGATGTGTTATGACAATCTTCCTCATTGGCTTTCCTGTCACAACAGACACCAGTTATTAAAGCATATAATACAAGGAGTGAGGTGGCAGGAAGGGGGAGTTATTCACAACTGAAACTGTAAGATAACGTGTCAAACTGAAACTACTTGGAGTGTGTGGGAAGAGAGTATTGGTTAGACTTGTAAAGAACAGTGAGTTATGTCTGGAGCAAAGGGGTGTATGCACATACACATACACTTGGAGCTACAAGTTGTGTTTCAGATGCATCACATCTTCTTTAGAGTGATCTTTATGATTTTGTTCCATGCCCGTTCATGGCAAGGCAAGGCAAAAGCAGTGAAGCAAGGCAAAAGCAGCTGCACGGTGATAATCACGGGGTGCATGCACCTACATATATTTCAGAGAGAACGAAAAGTTTGTCATGCTGATCAGAAGCAAAATTTCTCAAAGCTTGCAGAGGTTTGACAAACAGGTTCAAAGTTGGGATGAAAAGAGGGCTTCAGAACTGTTCTCTGCTATACAAAATATGTAATTTCATAGGGTGTCTAGTGAAAAGCAGTAAACTTCAAAAAGGTAGATATGTGTGAAATAAGAGGTGAAACTTTAATTTTTATGAAGAATGAGAGAAAAATGTCCCAGCCAAGCTTGTGAGTTTGCATTTGTAGGAATCTTATAAAGTACTGCCACTTTAAATGTTTTCTCAGGAGAAGTAAATATTTAATGTTATACTTAAATATCCTTAGTAATTACCCATGTTCCTCTAAAAGAGTGCCCCACAGGGTGTTTCAATACTGTCTCTTTCTGATAGACAGTAGCTCTGCAGAGAGGTACCTCATGCTGACATCCTGTTTCAGGATCTGCCAGAGAGCTGAAGGGTGGAGCATGATTGCTACAGCAACAGCACGTCCAGCTGCAAATGTACGTGCTACTAGAAGTTTAAGCAGAGGACACATAGGTAGGCAAAAATACCTGTGGTGATAAATTACGCATGAAAAAATAAGTGGCCTCCTTCCTGCGGATGCTATCAAACCTGCTTCGCTTGTGCCAGTGACATATCGTGTATTTTAACATGCACAGAAGCAAAGAATTTACCAGTTGGATCCATGGTACTTGGCCTTGATTACTTACCTAACTAAGGAACCAATCTTAAAAGACTTCATTGTGCTGCGTCAATGCTTCATATCCCTTGAAAAGTAAAACAGTGGTATCAGCATAGAGATAGAATTTGTAGTAAACTAGGCATTTTCCAAAAGAAGTATTCCGTTTTGCATTAACTGTATTTTTTGGCTATTTCCTTCCCCCTACTTCTCCTTCTTTTCTCCCTGTCAAAAAAAAAAAAAAAAAAGAAAAAAAAAGAAAGAAAATCAAAGAAAATCAATGGCTTCCTTTACAGAACTCTTTGCTAATTTGTTCACTGTACTGAAGCCTGAAAGAACCATCAATGTTACCTGGTGCCATAGCTGGGATGGTAGAAAGTAATCCATACGAGAGTATTTGCTTGCTTATCTTATCTTCTGTCTCCCAATTTCCACAACATCAGAAATACATTGCCAGTCAGTATTACATAGTTATTTCTTATTCTAGGAACAATGCTCACAATTTATCCCTTTCTAATTCCTGAATATGATTTTGATAAATCCAAACAAATGATTACCCCTCAAAAGAAGTCCTCTCAAGTTTTCTACTAATTGAGGTCAAAGCATGCTTGGGCAGGTCTTTAAGAGTTTAATCAGGGCAATGTAAGAAATTATACAGTGCACAAAGAATCTTTTAATGTTTAAGATGAAGTACCAAGTATTGACTATATGAGTTTTGATTTAAAGAGCTCTGAATAATTGAGGATGTATATAGTGCATGAGGTTTGGGGAATTTTCTTTACACTGCAACACCAAAATTACTTACTTACTCATTTGCGTATGGGGGAGGCACCAATAATCTGCACTTTGGCAGGTTCATAATTATATATTGAACATTAGAAACAATGGCTGATAATTTGTTGCCTATTATATGGAAAACTTCAATAACATTGCCTCTATTGTCTATATCTGGCTAAATAATTTTGTGGAAAGAAGACATATTGCATAGAAGTGGTATGTGCAGCTTCTAAAACAAGAGATCTGAATAGACAGTAAATTCAGCTTTAGGTCTCTAACTTCTGGCCTATACAACAGATAAGAAAATGTCATTGATCCATTGTGAAGTTTCCTAATGTCTAAACTTTTCTTTCTGAGACAGGTTTCAAGAAGACAACAAGTTTTAGGGGGAAATGCTTAGTGGGACTGATATATAGCCATTGTATTATGATGTGTATGTCCATCAGTTTGAAGACAGTGAAAAGATACTTACACTGATGATGGAGTGGTACTTAGCTTGAGTAAGAGCTGAAGTGCAACCAGACAGCCAGCAGGTGACAGAGAGGTTGGTCATTCAGGCAATGTCACCTTAAGGTGTTGTATCAAGGTAAGTGACACAACATAGGACGGCTGCAAATGTTTGTGTGCATGCAAGTTCCTACAATTGCTTGATGAGAAGCCTAAGATCCTGATAGGTATTATTTGATTATTGAGCAGCAGGAGCCAAAGTGTTCTTGGCGCAGTAGGAATGAGAAGACATTCCCCTTGCCCTCCTTAAACCTACCATCTGGATCTATTTATGCTTGCTGTAAAGTTCCTAGGAAATGACTCAGTATGACTGGAGGTTGAATTCGCCCTCCCAAAGCCAATGTAGACAGAAACAAGTGATAATAAGTTTGACTGCTCCTTTTTCTTTTTTTTTTTTTTTAATTTCAGCAATTGATATCTTAAAATGTTCCTAGCAAAGTTATGGGTAAATTAAATTCTATATTAAATCTGACTCTGCATCCTAGACTGAAGTATAAGCTTTCTGCTGTTCGCCTTGCTAAAATTTTTGCCCCACACTTGACAGGCACCTCAGCCTGGCCCTGAAAACTGCTCAGCCCAGATCAGGACAGAGCACCGTCTATCTCGGTCTTGGCTTCATCTCAAGTATACTCAGTTTCAAACTGCTGCAGTCTGCTTTTAAGAGGATTTTTTTCCACACCAAGTAGATTTATAGGAGAATATCTAGTTCTCCTCAACGATACTCACCTGACACCTCCCACATTGTCAAATGCTCACCCAACTGCAGAAAAATAGTCTACATATAGTTAGATTTTAATGTGATCAAATTGCTTGGAAATATCTGGAAATTAGGAATAACCTCTCTGGCCTAGGGGACTTAACACTTTATTAAAATTATTAAGGAGGTCTGAAACAGTTGCTAGTTTCTCTTCTGCTTTTTCTAGCCATGGCTGGCTGAACTTCTGAGGTCAAGGCACAGTCTACTAACATAAGAAATAGATGAGACATAGACCTGTGTTAGAAGGATACTAGCAGCATTTCTCAGGTACTTGTGACTATTTCTCTTAATTTACAAAAGGTTTACTCCAGATAATGACTTTTTCTGTTTCCATACATAGGCATGTAACAAGTGCAGCTTGAGACATGAAACAACTTTGTCACATAACTGGTGATTTAGGGCTAGAGTTTTGCCCTGGATTATTCAGGCAGCTTGGGTTTGAAATTTTCCATGACTGCTTTTGTTATATCTAGAGGCAAGAGTTTATAGTTGAAGAAGATGAACCCATGCAAGTTTCCACTTTGTAATTCCACTGGGTGACACTCCACTTGCCACACAGGCACACTGTATTGTTTTCAAAAGAAAATGGAAATTTCATACTGTTCTGTGAAACTGTGAAATAGAGCGAATGACATGAAGCAAATAAAGAACTGTTTAGGCAAAGAGAATGAAGACTAATTCTTACACGCTTAAAATATGTGAGTACACTTCCTTTTATGTGTGGAGGGATGGGAAATAAAGCATAAAATCCAGAATAGTTATAGAAATTCAATTACTATATGTATGAATATGCTAAAATTTTAAACATCTTGTGGTAGAAATAAGGAATGCAAATAGGCTCAAGCATTTTCACATCTTTTCCCCTCATCTGCCTCCCAAATTGTTTTTATTTTATTTGCTTTAGAGAAAGACATCTGTTTGTCTTTCTTACTTCACTCACTGCTCACTTCCATTAGAGTGCCTGAGGAGCTGTGGTGCATCACTGCCATTTCTTCTGGTAGTCTCTACAAGAGAAGCTGTGAGCATTTGCCACTGTTTCTGGCTCAGGAAACCTCTGTGTCACAAATTGCTGGAGACATGGGACAGTATCCTAAGGAAGTGTCACTGTATTTGTGCTGTTATACCCTTCCTCAGGCATCCAGTTTGACTACTGATTGGCATAACATTCCAGATCAGTTAGCTAATCTGTTTCATTCACCCAGATTTTAAAACTCCACTAGAAACTCTGGGTTTACTTAGATACTGCACAGAGGAATGAACAAAAGGGCAGGATCCCCTGGTCACCAATATATTCATCAATATATGTTCAAGAAGTAGGACACACATGGTTTCTGGTGGTTCCCTGAGACCCTTCTTGTACTCTTCCAGAACAGCTAAAAAAGGGGCAGCAGCAGCCATAAGAGCCCAGCTGCCTGCCTGGTAAGGAGCTGTGACACAAAGAGACGGATTACAAAATCGTTGGGCAAGCCTGGGACAAGCAGAAGAGCAATAATGCAAAGCGCTTGCTCCATGTCTCATGCATGTTTGAAAACATCTAGACCGCAGAGCCTTTATTGTGAGAAGCAAAAGATGGATGCTAGCCAGTATTTTTCAATAGATGGATTAACAGGCAAATGTGCCATGTGTAAAGACTGGATGATGAAGCAAAGCTGGATGATGTAGCAATTGCACAACTGCAGGACAGTAGTTTGGCTGTGAGAAAGAAAGAGGCCCTGAATCTCTCCATTTCAACATCGATCTCCACAATCATAATAAAAACTTTATAAGAAAATCAGGCAATCTATTTAAACTTGCTTCATGCTGCACATTTACTATTACTTTTGTCCAGAGCAGTTTGTAAATGTTATTTTAGTAACAAGAATGCTTTCCTTATTTCACATCAATTTTTCCCAGCTGAATTTAATCTTATTATTCCACAGTGTAAACCCTCTAAGTAATTTCTTTCCTTTCGAGTGTTTATATTTTTCAAGTTGCTGTAGAGTCTTCCCTTTTACCCCTGGTCCCTCTCCTTCCTCTGCCTGAGTTATTACTAAGTCAGGCTGCAGACAAATGGTTGGTTGAATCCCTAAAGCAAGTTATGACAGACGCGCATAAAACAAACACACGTATACACACCCTCAACCGCCCAGAGCGTAGACAGGATGCAGTCAAAGCTCAGCAATTACTGCTTCTCACTGCTTCAGACTTCGACACATAGTAACATGCTCTGACCTAGCTGGGAGTGTCCCACTAATCCAAGAAATTTTTTAGTCTTTAAATTGCACAAATGCAAGAAGCTGACGCATCTCCAGACAGTATTAAAATCTGGAGGAAAAAAACTTTAAAACTAGAATAATATACATGTTTGCAAATTTATTTGGTCTGATTAATTCCTTATGCAACCTCCATCAGTCAGATCCATAAAGTATAGCAGAGATGTATTTCATTCAGTACTTTCTGAACAAGATTTTATAAACCTAGGTTACTAACATAGACAGATATAAGCAGATAGATACACATACACAAGAGTTTTTAAATGTTCTGGGGTTTTTTGTCAGATATAATGACAGGAAAGAAGACAGCTTGTGGACTTGGGAGATTCCCTGTTTTGTTTGTCTTGTCCTGCTAAAGATTTTTTGTACAATAGGATTCAATTCATTTCAAGCCAAGTTATTTTTTATATCATATCCAGTCCAATAAATGTGCACAGACTGCCCAGAAACATTTTCAAAAGTGCCCATCTATCAAACTTTCAAAGCTGAACGCTTCTGAAAGATCCTATCCAAAATTTGCTCTGGATCTCATTTAGGGCATTCTTCTTTCTCTCAGCTAGAAAATAGGAATCATAAATTCTTTTCTTCAGAGTGCAGGAAGGATGATGTAGAAATATGAGAAAGCTCACTGAGGCTTGGATCAAACAAAGCAGTTTCTAATAATGGGTTGGATGAGGAGATCTTGTAGCAAGAGTTTTCTTGTCATATTGGAACCATCACAGAGTGCTTTTATTTTATATCTATTTTTAGTTAATCTGTATACAATTATGCCAATGTGTTAATTTTTTTTAACTAAAGAGTCTGTCACTCCTTCAGCTGCAAGAATAATTCATAATGACAGAGAAAGCCACCAGTGAAAGTTAACAGTAATGCACATGATCCGACTCTTTGTTGAGTAAGAATTGTACAGGGAATTGGTTCTGGAGATGTACTTGTGGAAAGAGAAAACATTTCTCACCATGACTGTCATTCCTGTTTGAACTGGAAACCTCTGTATTGAACGAATCCCTGACTGATCTCATGTCTATTTCTGAGACCATTCCCCTTTCTCTTTTCTGAGTCTCATCTGCTTAGAGTCGGGAAGACAGCTGTCTCTGTTTAAACATAAAACCAGGTTCACCTCAGACCATTCATCCCCTGTGACAAATGGGCTTTGAATGAATTACAGCATGTTAAAATTGCTAGATTGCTAAATAGCCTTGTTTGGACCTGCCTTTCTGGCTTCAGTCCTCAGAACTGCTTATAGTATTAACAAATCAACAGGGAATGCATCTTTGGGCTTTCTCAGCAAGAAGAGCTTTTACTAAGTAGTATTCAGCTACAATGTTTGATGCAGGTTCTAGATTTTAAGCAAATTCTCATATCAAACACAGATAAAGCACAGAAGCAACTGGAATAAAAGCTATTGTTGAATTACTCAACCCCTGGAAAACTATAAAAGCCTTTACAGAAGAGATGCCTACAAAGAAGCCTTCAGATAGATTTCACTTGTCTGCTAGTACATAGAGACACTTTCGTTGTTGTGTGCCTGCTTGCTTGATTTTCCCTTTGCTGCATATCTATTTCACAGCACCTGGGCACACTCTTCAATAATGCAAGTAGGACTCACACCAAAAAGAAAAAAGAATAAGCAGAGTCAATGCACTCCAAGCACCAGTTAAAGTCTAGATGAGAAAGAAATTTCTATCTGCTCTAAACACAGGTTTGTAGGTATCTTGGAGGAAGTTTCTAAGGTAAACATTTTAGTGATGAGGCTCATCAGCAAAAGTGTCATCAAACACCACACCATGAATAACAACCTTTTTATGAATTTGCCTACAGAGACTGTAGGAACTGCAATTGTTGTTCTGCATCACTATCTGATGCTCTGTGCATTCTTGTGGTCCCCTGATATGAATGTGTGTCCTGCCAGAAGGCATATCTGCCTGCGCCTGCCCAAATGTATGTGTTGGGGATGTGCATCGCTATAGCTGCATGAATGCCCAAAAAGCCCCTTACCAGAGAAGACACTTCTCTTGTGAGAAGAGAATCTAAAAGATCTTTTTTCTTTGCTTTCTCTGAAGATGTTAAGATATTTTCAGCAAATATTCCAGAAGCTTCATTTCTTGGAGTTATATTTTTTTAATATATCAAAAATATTATTATGACTTTCCAATAAACACTTCCATTTACTCAACATATAGTTTTCCCTAAAAGCCTATACTGAATTGCTTGGGTGAGAAGTATGTGATTTGTTCAACACGTTGGGGGTAAAGTCCTGTGAAAATACTAACTGATCATCGACTCTCCCTGTCACCAGTAAAAAATCTTGTGATCAGAATTCTCCTTTTTTCTTCATTTTTTATTGCATTCTTGAAAAGAAAAAAAAAAAAAAGAAAGGGAAAGGGAAAAGGAAAAGCAAAGGGGAAGGGAGAGGGAGAGGGAGAGG